>LR736863.1:4990216-5144146 GCA_902654985.2 Oryctes borbonicus
AGCGATAACATCCTATGTAGGGGCCAACACATCTTGCTCCAATAGACGCCGACCGAGAAGTAAATCTTATCAGTAGGATTTTTAGTCTTTTCACACAGACGTAAAACTACATAAAATTCATTCAGTCAATAATAATTGAATTGTACAGAGAAATTGCGACACAACCTTTAACTCTATCTTTTTTTTTCAAATAATAGTGATTATATAATATACAGGGTGGGTCAACGACTTAGCAAAGTCTATTTATTCTCTATACAAATTTATGTATTCTGTGTTACATTCTGAATATCTCTTATTTGAAGTATATTATATGGTCTTAGAGATATTTGCAATTATTAAAAAAATGTTAGCTGATGTTCATTAAATTCCTTTTTTGTCATAAAAGGGTTGATCAAGAATTAAATTCTGCGCTAGGCAGTTAGTATGCGATACTTGACTACCATAATGGAGTGGCCTAACGTTATACAAGATGTTCTAAATAAATTGCCAAAGTGAACAAATGTGATCGATAATAACTTGCTTATTTGGAATGGAACACTGTATGGATTTGTAATGGTTACAATTATACACAAATGTTTTATTAACCATAATAGTAATAACCAGCTTCATTTCAAACACATACACAATAGACAGCAAGATAAGCCGAAAGTAACAAATCATAGAAAGAAATACTAAAAAATAAGTCCGAAAAAAATAAGTCATCTAATAGTTTAAGTAATTCTCGATTGAATAGTAAACAGCGAGAGAAGGTCTTAATTTAATCTGAAAGCTTATTAAACAACTTACAGCCCATAAACGATAAGTTCTTAGGAAAAAAAGCTGTGGTGTGTGGTGCGGGAAGCAACTGATCCAGTACTGTAATCGTGAAGAGTATTATTTCCAAAATGTTTTCTGTTATTGTAAACAAACCAGATAACGTCACGTATAAATATGTTTATAGCTATTTATAACCTTATATCGTATACACTGATTACTAACATTTTACATGTTTTACATCATATGCTGCCTTGTTCAGTAATCCAATCAGGAACTCATTTTACCATGTTTAAGGCCACTCTATGCAGCACGTTTACACAGAGTTGTTAATCTACGTTGTTATATTCATCTTCGGTTCATCCAGTGTGTGTGGCCTGTTTTTGTAAACCTTTCCTTTAAAGTAACCTCAAAAGTAGCGTTAAATCAGGTGAACGTAAGGGCCATAATCCTAAAGATGATAAGCTCGCCAAAAAACTGGCGGAGGAAATGTACTGTGGCCTCGTCATGCAGCAACCAACAATCACATTCATTGTTTTCAAGCAACAAAATAAATTGTGAAATAATGCAGTTTCAAGAAAAAGGGCCTATTAATCGACGACGTGATACAGTACACCGCACGCCATTTTCTGACTGTGTAAGGGGCTTTTTTTATGTTTTGACTATTCACGTACCCGTATCTACAGTACACCAGGTGCTCTTGTTTGTTTGGCTCTTTCAATTCGTGAACACGACGAACATTTGAACTTTTCCATCGTTTTCTGAGCAATACCATACGAAATCTGAACTCAAGCTTTTTGAAGGCAAATACAGCATCACATTTTAAATCTCAACCACTTTAGCGTCAGTCAAAATAGCTGGAGTCCCGATTTTCTTCTTGTCGGATGGAAACGGGCATTTAATCTCGTTATTTTGAGTTGCTAGGCACTGCGGCATCTAAATATTTCTCACGAAATTCGGTTACAGTGCATGCATATGAACGACTAAGGAAATACTGTTCAACAATGAAAACTCGTTGCTCTTGGGAAAACAACATGTTTGTGAGGCAGCGAATTCCGCAATAGTACAAACACCATGTGTCAAATAAACATTAGGTGGTGTCTAGATTTGTTGTCGGTAATACCTGTGGTGTTATCTTATGGTAACCGACAGAAATAATTCAACAAAACTACTATTTACGGAAACATTTACTTTGATGGGTTTTAGATCTCTCTGCAGTATCTATTGTTGTGACATGCCGCTCTGTTTCCTATTAAGTAAATAGGACTTAAATCTTTTGGAGTACTACGTTATAACTGATCGCATCGAACGCTTTAGAAAGGTTGATGCACATAGCCAAATAAAGGACATTAGTGTCCAATGATAAAGTATATTTTTTAAGAATTGAAATAAGGCGGTATCCGTTGAGTGGTTGAATCGAAATCCATACCGGGAAGTTGAAAGTAAATTACAACCTTGAAGTTAGCTAATAATTTCTTGTTAATAACGTATTTGAAAATTGTAGAAAAAATAGACAGATGACAAACTGATCCCCTTTTTTAAAAAGACAATTTGCGGTAGTGATATTTAATTTTTTTATTAAATTAATTACATACACTGCAAATATGATTATTAATTTATGCAATTAGCCAACAACAAGTATTAAGTTATCATAATCCGTTTCTCGCAATTCCAGCAGTGCTTTTGCTAATAACATTCCGTGATCGGAATTTTTTGTAACTATTCAAGTTCAAGCGTTGTGTGCGGACTGCAGTATTTGTTATACTTACGAAATATTTCCTAAATACAAGATAATTTAACATATTATATTTATTTTCAGATTACTTAAAAGAAACCAAATATGGCAAATCCACGAGGAGGCCTTTTCGAATCTCACATCTCTACAAAATCTGTAAGTATTCCTCTCCTTTACATTCGCATTGATCGTCTATATACTGTTATTATTATCGGATTTATTTTTAAAAATATTCGAACATACCCTTAAACACGGTCGATGTGCAAACTGCCAGACTCTTTACCATAAGAAAAAGTACGCTAATATTCATGTTTGGTTTGGCGCGACCTCAATTCTTGAGACGACAAGAATTTGTTTTGCAAAATGTTCGCACGCCGATCGGGAGTGAAATATGTTGACGACTTTTTTCTGTATTTGTTTGTCCTTTTCAATATGCTATATGTTTTAGTTAGGTTTCACTTCTTGAGCTGTCACTGGAAATAAATATGAATGCGCTGACGGAAAACGTTTAAGATGTTTTCGCACCAAAGAGGTGATGAAAAACTCATACTTATCACCATACAAAATGTCCTTAGTCTTTTAAAATACGCCTGGCGCGTTCAAATTGTATTGACTAATATTTTTACAACCGCTGCAGCAGTGAGAAAATGTTTTAAATAAAGGTTGTTTGGCGAAATCCTTGAATTTCTTTGAGTTATATAAATATTTATCTGTTAGCTTTCACGTATCTCGTCGTGACTTAATTATCTTTTAATAGAATGGTTAAAGCATTTCTTTATCGTTATAACTTTTGTAGAAGCTGTTTTAGTTCTTACTTCAAAATGTAAAAAGTGAAATAAAAATACAGCTCCACAAGTCACTTCCAAATTACTGTACATACATACAATAATTAGTGTAAAGTACAGTAACATAATGAGGAATGTTCAAAAACGAAGCAATTCACTCAATCTGTTTTGAACAAAACTTCGAAGCGTTTTAGATACACGCATCATGTGAAGACTTTTCCTAAATCTGCAACTAATTTGGATAAAAAAATGTTGTTGTTAGAAGTCACTGAACATCTACATCCTTCTACACGTTAACCGTCTTTGAGTTTGGTATATTGCATATTGTAAGGAAAACACGTTTCGCCTTTATAAACGGGTTCGTGAATTTGACTCCCACACTTTCAATTTTTTTTTAATTTGAAAACGTCCACGTTTTGTGTCCATTTTGTGCTGATTTATACCGAACAAATTTTATTTTGTGCATAATTCTTTCTCGAAATATTCGTGATTGAAAAATTCACGCAGCAATGAGAGTGCGGAACTTTAATTTCTTCAAAATTTTATCAGACCATCGTTTTGTGCCCATTTTGTGCAGATTTGTGCCATAAAAATTTTATTTTGTGCTCACCTTATTCCCGAGATAATCGAGAAACAAAATATACGAAGATGAAGACTGCTCAGAGACTTATTTGATAGCCACCCCGCCAATTCTTCGATTTTTGAAAATTTGATATTGGCAACATTTTGTGCTCCTTTTGTGCTGATTTGTGTTGTGAAAATTTTCGTTTTATGCTCATACCGTTCTTGGGATATTTAAGAATGAGGGTTGATGCGGACCCACATTGAAGTACACCCACACCAATTTTCGGTTTTTAAAAATTTGATAGCGCTATAATTTTGCGCTCATTTCGTGCTGATTTTTGCCGTAAAAATTTCCTTTTGTGCTGCACCGTTCTCAAGACATTTGAGACTGAGTGCTGATATGGACCCTTATTCAACAATACCTCGCACAAATTTTTCGGTTTTTTTAAATTTTGATAATGGCATCGTTTTTTGCCCATTTCCTGCTGATTTGTGCCGTAATAATTTCGCTTTGTGCTTGTGCAAGCACAATCGGCACAAGCAAGCACGAAAAGATTGCATTATTGAATTTTCAAAAACCGAAGAATTGTTGCGAGTGCTGTCGAATAAGGACTAAATTTTTACGACATAAATAAGTCAATGGCGAGCACAAAACGTGTATCAGTATCCAGTATCAAAAATCGAAAAATTGGTGCAGTGGCTGGCAAAATGTACGAGCAGGCCTCATTCCCGTATATCTTGTTTCTCGATTACCTCGCGAAGGAGGTGAGTACATAATAACATTTTTACGGCACAAATCAGCACAAAACGTAGACGTTTTCAAATTTTAAAGTATCGAAAGTGCGGGGCCCAACTTCACGAACCCTTTACAACCCTATTCTACTTCAAGAATTATTTGAACACGTCGCAAAATCTAAAATATCAAATTGTTTTCACAAAAGTACAAACATTTAACCAAAACGTTCCGCAAATTTTCTCAAACAATCGCAAATAAATCGCAACCAATTATTTGGTGATAATTTCATATTTACCGTACGCACCCTAAAGAAATGAAATCGCAACATCAAAACTGACTAACAAAACCTTTTCTTGGATAACCCACAAAAAATTTGAGATCTCGACGAATAACATTTATACAAAACATGTTTCCATATAACATATTACAGCACCTGTAGAAGCATTATTCCATACAATTTGAACACCACTGTATATATGCCGCACAGTGGGTTATTTGCGCAATATAACTGACTAAAACTATTGTAGCTATTTAAATCATTCAATTATGTGACTACTAAATGACATCCTATTTAAAATAGAAGGAAGTTTTAAAAAAATCGTGCTATATAGTAAACCCGACGATCCGGTGCAAAGGCAATTGTGATTCAACAAACTTCCTAGGATCGCACGAAGTAGTATCTTTGTAAACTGAAGGTATATGTAGATATATCAAAACTTAATCTAGTTTTAGTTTCAATTCCAACACAAAATTTTCAACGAAGTACACAAAGTTTCAAACTTGCAAATTAGCTTCTAAATTTCAATTTACACATAATTACTCCGATCTAATCCCAAGGTTACTGCTCCTCTCTTACCAAACCGATATCAAATTTCAGACTGTACGTAAGCACGGTGTTCAAACTAAATCTTTTTAATCTCTCCGCTTATGAAATTTTAGAGAAAATTAATTTCTTGCATGAATGTAATAGAGCGGCCGACTTTTTATTAATTATTAAATAAATTTCTTTTTGTTACAGAGAACTCGACGATAATGTATTGACAGAGATTCCAATAGCTCTCACCAAACTGCCTGCCTTACAAAAATTGTAAGTTGGTAATTATCTATGTTCATGAATATATGTACGCGGGCTTTAAGTAAAAGTTTTCACTAAAGTTGTATTTACTAAAAGTTATTAACTTTAGCAAAGTAAATTAATGGTAAGCTAGGTAAGATAATTATACTTATACTTCCCTTACGGACGCGATTATTTTATGGAGACTATGTAATACATCCTAAAGTACTTTGCAACTATTTTATTACAATAAAATGTATTACTTGTCATTCTTGATAGCGTCCTATTATAAAATAAAAAAATGCACCCCCTTTTAGAGGTGCAAAAATTCTGTAGTATCGATTGCAGCGCCGACAATGACTTTGAAAGGACCGTCACACCCTTATTTGCTAACCTGTAAAACACAGCGAAATGTGCTGCCGAAGCTGTTCATAATGTAACCAGACAATTTTGAAATTTCACCAAAGCAAGTGTTAGTGATGATTACGGATGCGGTTATGCTTCGCACAGGTCAATTATTCAAAGCTGTTCAAACGAATTTGTTGCACATAATATGTCTGCTTCATGCTTTACACCTTGTAGCAGACACTATACGAAAATGTTATCTCGATGTAAATCAACTAATAGCACATACGAAAGCGGTTTTTCTTAAATCACCGAAACGTATTCTGCTATTTCCTTCACAGTCTCCCGACATACCGGAACCGCCGCGGCCAATTCTTACACCATGGGGTACATGGTCAGAAGCAGCATTCTATTATTTTAGACATTTTAAAGAGATCAAATTAGTGATTTTACAACTGGACGCTAAAGAAGCAGCTGCAATAAAGCTAAGTCAAACGCAATTCCAAAATCCTCAAGTTGCAGCAGATTTAAGAACTATTAACGCTGATTACGTTCCAGTAGCCGACGTAATAAAGAAGTTGCAAAACACTTCGTTGTCCTTACGGACTTCGTGTGAAATTTTTGACCACGCACAAACAGTGCTACATATTTTAGATGACGAAAAAAGTGCTTCAGTCAGAGAAAAGTTTAATACTGTATTACGTAAAAATGTCGATTTTTCTAAATTACGCCACTTTTTAACAATAGTGTTGCGGAAGATCCGTTATACACATTCAAAGGCTACTTTAAGTACACGAATATTACATCGCTAGATGTAGAACGATCTTTTTCTACGTATAAGCAGATATATACGCCGCAACGGACGGGTTTCAAACTGTAGAAACGTACGCTATGATACAGGTGTTGAAGACTTCACTTACGGATTTCTTTTCAGCCACCTAAGCATATTCGATAAGTTGTTTACTATATTGTGTTTGCGTTTTTTCTTACTGCTTTTTCTTCTAAATAACGCGCAGGTTTATTTCGGTTTACCCAGCGCAGTGACGCTACTGCTCGGCATTCGAGTTGTTGGGCTATACTAGAATTTTGTAAAACAAAAAACTTTTCTTTCATTACTGTTCCTTAAATGAAAAGGATATTTGAAGACTTGTGGTATTCCTCAAAATGTTCTCCGGAACAAAGAGCTATGTTACAATGTGGGCATAATAAGAAAGAATAAAATATCGTCATCCTCGAATGTCTTGTTCATCTCGTGCTTATCTAATTAACGCACGGTATTCTTTTTGCGATTTCTAAACTCTTTGTTTATTATGAAAATCTTGTGCATTTCTTGTCACATAGTATTTCGGTGAAATCAGAAAGTGGTTTCTTTGTGTTGGTTGATATTTCGTACGATATCTTGGCATTTACAACCATCCTTTGTAATAGCAAGCTATTTGAACCAACAACAGCTTGTCCTTACAGCATTGTCTGGCTAAATATCTTGGTCTGCAGCGTCAACTGTGCACATTTGTCGTAGTTTCTTCTTTCACAAAAATCAATTAGCTCTCTCGTCAAAACATATACACCACGCTTTTCCCTAATCTTTACAATAAGCAAATCATTTTTAGATGTAAAGCATGACTGGCACTTATCCAGGACTAGACTAAATACTTCTTTAGGAACTCCTATATTTAAATTTAGTACTTGTAACGTAGGTATTTTCCGTCAAAGGAAATTCTGCTGAACGTGTCTATAAATACCAGCTGTCTAATATAACTTCACGCCCCTTTTCTTATAATTTTTGTAAAAAATATACAACAATAGAATGGACCATTTCCATATCCGAACCCAACTCGCTTCCTCAGGAACTGAACCATATCACTGAAACTCTGATAATTATTCTAAGAAAAATATTCAAGCTACCATTAACCGATACATAAACTCTTCTTCACGGCAACTCCCCTCATCTAATTCTAATTTCCGTAAGCAAACGTATTCGCGGTACATTCAAGATGTCGCCGATCGCATCAATAAGATCCTCTTCGGTAACAACATAAAAACCATCTTGAAACCAAATTTGAAAACTCCTGGTGCCTATCAGACTCTACGTTCGTGCGGTAATGTGGTAATGTATTGGTAAAACAAAGCGATCGGTCAGCATATGTGTTATTGGGCAAGAACAATGTGCACGGTTGTTGTCCGCGTTGGCTGACCATAGACTAAAAACTGGCTACCAAATCCAATTTAACTCGCATCTTGTGTCACAACCCTCACTATTATAATAGAAAAATCTTAGAATCCTGTGTGTGTGAATCTAACATTCCAACAATTTAAATCGCGACGATGGCTACCCTTTACGTCATTAAACGAATAGCCCCCAGTCAGTGTGCAGTAGCAGCCCTGAAGATGTTCCATCAGAGTGATGAGTGAACGTCGACAGAAGCTACGATGACGACGAGATTCCAACCCGTTATTAACGACCGCCTACGCAACAGATCAATTTATTGGTGTTTACTAAAAAGTTAAATTATTATTATTTTTTCACATTACAGTTGTCCGTTAATGCAAACAAAATCGTTTACCTATAATGCACAATATTAGCCAAGTGCTTTGGTTTCTACTGTCTTTTATCAGGATTTTGCAGAGAGTAATAAGAATGAACAGAGAACACATTTAACCTATTACCGGTATTAATTACTTAGCTAATTTACTGGATTACCACGATTTGATGACGACTACGGATATCATATAGACCCTGGAAAGTGAACTTGAAAAGTTTTTCTATTAAGGAACCTTCTTCTGTAAAAATGTCGGCTTTCTTAGTGGTAATTTCATTTCACGTGTTCCATATAAGTTTACCGAACAATTTCAGCACCGTCAACTTTACTAAATTAAGTTAGAAAAAAAATCAAGATTCCTTCAAACCTAATTTATTAAAAGTTTGAAGGCGTTTGAAAATAAGGAAAGTGCGTGCAGCCATTGCATTTATTCCGAGCTGAAACGTGATTGCTCCAAATTAAATAACGGATGTTAATTGCGTAGCTTTGTTACGTCTGTATTTAACTAAGGAATACTAAATTTCAAATAATAACGAGGCTATTCAAGATATATATTTTTGTGTAAATGCCGCGTAATATAAGTGAAGTTAATAAACGTGTGTGCCAAAGAAAAGATGAATGTCGTAAAGTAAACAGTGAAGAGTGTTAAAGATTGTAAAGTGTATATCGTACGAAAAATACTGCCGCTAAATCACTTTCTGGACATAAAGTAGAAACAATTTATGAAAGCATGAATTTATGGTCCGTATAATTAAAATAAAGAAGACGGATAATTTAGCAACATTTTCCCAACCGTCTTTCTACTGAAGCGAATGCGTTTCAGGACGAAATTTTATGTGCGGCTTGTGTAACGAAGTTTTTAGCGCGCTTAACGCCGACATAAAACGCCATCCGTTAATCCGATTTTAATTTTATTACATAAATGAGCAATAATTGGTAATAAAATGTAATGGTAGTATTGATAGCTAGGTCGTAGTCACGTTTGGATCATAACAAGGAATTTGTGATTATATATTGTGAGGTAATCGCGTGGGTGGTTTATTAGAATTGACCTTGTGGTAATTATTTATTAACAAACACGGAACTTGCGCTTACAATATGGTAATATAAGTATATTACATGGTAATGGCAAACAAGGATTCGAATCTAATGACTTGGCAGAAACGTATAAGTATTCAAAGGTAATAATTGATTATAATTTCAAAGAAAAAGAACAAAAGATGAATACAATTTAATTCTATTTTTATTAATAATGTATCGGACCTCACCCCTACTGGCTTCATACTCTCTCACTCTTTGTGGCGTTGAATCCAGTGAGAAATTGATGTAAGGTACGGTGTACCAAACAATCGATATTTCATGCCAGAGAGCTTCCAGTGTTCGCGGAGGATTCGCTAAGTTCCTCAGCTTTCTTTCCATAATAACCCGCATTAGTTTGATTGGCGAGAAATCGGGAGATATATGGTCAGATATTAACATGGGCCTCTTCGAACCGGTTTAGAGAAGTTCTCGTAACGTGAGGACGGGCAATTATCCTGCCGGAAGAGTTGGTCTTCGAGCTGTTGAAAATATGGAAGGATGTTTCATCTCCTCATCAACGTAACGCTGGGCATCCCTATACAAAATCGAGATTCATCACTGAACACCAACCTTGTGTCACTCCACGTCCAAGTGCATTAGCAACCTACCCATCCAAACGTCGTTGTCTGTGTTAAGTCGTAAGTTGCATGAGATAGCATAAGATATGGGCGATAGGATTGCAAACCGAAAGTCCTGATTCGGTGATAAACGGTTCGCAGAGTCACAGGATGATCCTCATTACTTAGAAATCAGAAAATGACCTGGTACTAGAAAATCGGTTCTTCTACGGCGACTTTCCTCGCCCTCCACAGTCCATAACTAAAAACAGCACATGATGGTGAATTCGCTCAATTGGTGGTAATTTACACGTTTTTGCTCTCCATGCTTAATCAAACCCTCAAAACACGTTAAACAATGGTATGACAAGAGAAAGCATTAAAAATTAAATCAAAACTCAAAATAAATGTCCAATTTGGCAAAAACATTATTAACATCAAAGCAAACATTTAAAATCAAGTCTATTCAACCAACCTATATCTAAATAAATGCTAGTTAATAGATTTAATACTAATTAAACAGATGTCACTCTGCGTTAATTTGTTTTTAGTTTTTTGGACCACATGTCAGACTCAGTAGGAGTCTAGACAAATCAAACATCCTTTCTGAAGTAGGAGTAATTTGTAGTTATTGTTGCCTTGCCTGCGATTAATTTGATGCATTATTCGCTGCAGTGTGATATTGTAGGGCTTGAATCAGAATCAAGGACCAAGTACTATTCTCAATCTAAGACTTTTTGTTTTCACCCAACTTTGTTATATTCTGCTGACAGTTTTTTCCATATGTAGAAAATCGGAATGCAGCATTTTTCATCGAATGCATTAGAACACCATTAATGATAGCAAGGACTGTGGCGTAGTATAATAAACAACGCATAAGTATCGTCACCCTCCGCACCACACAAGTTTAATTTATTATATAGTAATATAATAATTAGTCCGGGACGGGACCATTCGTGTCCTGGAAACGGCCGTCCCGGACTAATTATTATATTACTATATAATAAATTAAACTTGTGTAGTGCGGAGGGTGCCGATACTTATGTGTTGTTTAGAACACCATTGTTGCGTACTTGTAAAAGACACTAATATATGCCTTCTCGAATGTAATTGGGTATGTTGGGCTTTTTTCTTGCCGAATTGGCCAAATTTTCGTTGTCAGCTTGCATAATTCCTTCAAATAGGTATCTAGATTTCAACTCAAAATTCTAACAGTTTCAATTGTTTCTTAAACGAATAAAATTAACTCAGTATTTGCTGAAATTTCACTAATTTATCAAATAGATAATCTGTAATTAGAAACTGTTGTCACAGCCTCCTTGACATAACAACTTTTGGAAAAAATCGAAATTCACATATCCGAGCAAAGAGTGTAATCGATTATTACCATATACGCGGCCCCGTTCAACTTAATAGAAACAATATGAACGGTCTCCCTTACATAGAAATATAATATACCAGTCTTAATTGTTGAACGGCACAAAATTATTCGTGAATATTAATATTTTCATCGATTCCCGATTAATTAACGTTTTGGTTTAATTTCTAGATGATGATGCCTCACGCAAAACAAGAATAATTCCAGTGTAACATTAATCGATCGACAGAAAATAATATTAAAAAAGAAGCTGGTTTAAACTCACGAATGCGTGTTGGAGATTTAATAAAAACTTTTTTGGTAGAAACTATTAATTAATCTACTTTTGGATAACTGTTTGTAATAAATTCACAAGATGACAAGCGTTGTTTCATCCACCGTTTTAACTCTGCTTTGATTATATCCGTAATCGTGTTTTTCACCCGTGGTAAATTAAACTGTAATTGACCTGTTGACAATCTCCATTCCGGAATGTATTTCTCTCAAAACTTTCGAAATTCTTCATTGTCTACAATATTTTGTGGAATGTTACACACGCTTAACATAAAAATAAAGTCATATAGAAATTTATAATATGGTATGTCACGTTTCGCATTTAACAGGTGCTGTTTGGTATTAACATGTTTTTTACAAACAAAAATACAATGCGGCAAAATGTTGATATTGCAAACATACAAGTACATTTAATAATAGTGCCAGTGTATTCTAGTGTCTAAAATCGGTGAAGACATTCGTCCAACATAACAAAGCACGCCGCCGATTCGCCATCATCAATTCGACCCCTAATTCACACACACAAAAACCATACCCGTATGAATCCCGACTCGGATATGTCCGACCACTTTCGAGATATATCATCGCCGCCAATGAGTTTGCACTCGTTTCTGCAGGCTTATATTCTGTTTCTGTTTCACCACCTGCACTAGGTTTGTATGTATGGAGATTTTAGAAAGTTAGTTAGTTTTCCGTGTTCTTGTAATTGTTTTTTTACTTGAAATAAGAGAATTATATGATAGTTTGGATTCTAGTCGTCCTTCCTGTACCTTACTCACGATAAAATTTATAATCTACCGCGGCTTCTTGGGCACCTTTGGTTCTTTCAATAGGAAGCATAAAATATTTGATTATGTCAACACCATAACACCATAAATATTTTGCGAACCATTACAAGCATGGAAAAACACTTATATAATTAATTAAGAATAATAAGTGCTACAGCGACCTTCTTTCCAGATGCTTGCAAACTGGCACGCACGGCAAGAATTAGTCGTGATGCACTGTGAAACGGTATTAGTGTTCAACTCTGTGTCGCTTCGTTTTTTCAACAACGGAAGTGAGGGAAATCGCGAGCACAACTATAGTGCAGGCATGAATCAAAACTGCTAGTAAAGCGGGCGTGCATGAAAACAAAGAAAACTTACGAGTATGCATGAAAATAAGACAAAAGCAAAAGCAAAGCAAATTTCAAAGCGGGATACAAAAGCAACTTAAGTACCGAGAGTAATTAGACAAATTTAAGTAATAATAAGTTGATCCCGTTATCTCCAATGAACTTGAACAGGATACGAAAAATTCTCCAGGAATTAGCAGTGAAAAATAAGTTGCGAATGTTGACATTTTTGTTGCTTATGCATACAGCTTTATTTATCGAATGCGGCTGTAATAAAAAACTAATAACATACCTCTATCAAAACTTAATTTAATATCTAACAGACGCAATGAATACTTAGTGTCTTAGTACACTATATCTGTATATACCAGAGGTGCGATTGAGCAGGGCCAGGTCAGGTCGAGCTGGAATATTTCAAATGCGGGTGGGAGCGGGCTTATTAAAATGAGACGGGCGCTTAAGGCCGTTCACATATTCAACATTCTTCATTGAAATTCTTATTCTTCCCAAACCTTTGTTTTGAGAAAACGGGGTAAGTATCTTAATAGCAATATAATTTGAAATTTAATAATCAACATGTTCGCTAGAATTAGTTGCAACAAAAGATGATTATATATCAGTACTGATACCAAACGTAAAAGTCCGGAGAATGATATTGTAATGTTTTCAAATGTTGTAGTAAAAACACTGCTTTGAGTAACATCATTCATTCCCGATAATTTCATTCAAAAAATGCACATGAAGAGGATGTTTAGAGATAATAACCAATATAATATTAATATACCTCGGAGTATTGATGGAATCACTCCCGGCAAAAAAATGTAAGAGGAGAAAAGTACTAGCCAAGGGGCATCTTTTTGCCTACCCAGCGTCATTAATGTTGCTCCGAGGGCTTTCTCCTCCTACTCACATTACTCTTCACCTCTCATTTTATGCACACGTAAATGATTTCTCAGGTTTAGTATGAGCTAGATTAACACTATTTTGATAATTGTTTCCAGCACTCTTTTTACTTGTACTTTTTATCATTGTAAACTCGAGGAAGCATTTGCACGTGCAGATACTGTAGCCCTCAGGCACAACGCCATCTTACATTAAGCGGTTCTAAAACTACTTGAAAGGTGGTTTGGCTGTACTCTGGTTTCTGTTGCCACTTTCTGGACGGCATTATTATATATCTTGGCACCAGAAAATACTTCAGAACTGTTGTCGTAGATTAGGGGCAAAAATTTAGAGATGAACTGCAATGTAGGTAGGAGAAGAAACGCTGCCTCTTTTCTCTTTTCACACTGCTTTTTTTTGCCGAAAGTGACTCCATTAATACCGTGAGCTATACTAGTATCATTTTGGTTGCTAAAGTACTTTTGCTATAAAGAAGGGAAAACCCTTCCGTGTTTGGATATATCCATGTTACTAATAAATCGTAATTGAAATTATTATTGATTTTTGAATAGTGAAGTTAGTACTTGCTGGACAAAACGAACTCGCCAGGTTGAAGGGTCTTGATGGGGCAACAACCAACGTGGCAAACTGGCCGACGGCAGGGTCCGTTTGGCAAACATGATGGGCTGGGCTGAGCTGACAAACGTGTTAGGCTGGACTAATAAAGTATCGAACCGGGCCTACCAAAATTTAAAATACACACTTCTAAAAAAAACACAATCTTGGGCCGACTATCGTCTCGAAGCCTATCAAATATTATACATACAGTATAATTCCTCTTAACCAGCTTCATTAAAAACGCAACGTATATAATTTCAATTTATTGCTTTATTTTTCAAGAATTGATTAGCACTTGCGGGAGGTTTTTGTTTTGTATTGATTTCGCACATAGAAGAGTAGAAAAAATGTTCGCTGATGCTTCTGGTCAAACGATAAAATCCAAGTTCAAACAAGTGATTGAAACGGAAAACTCCTGAACAAATGTATAACGTGGATGAAACAGGGCTAAGCTTTAAGATGTTACCAGAAACAACTAACGTAAGCAGTAATGAGAATTCGGCTTATGATTTAAGAAAAACAAAGAACACATTACAGTAGTGTTTGCTCCAATGTAGCAGGGACTCACAAAATTCCTCTTTTTGTCAAATTGTTTAAATTACCTGCATTCAAAGATTTGAATTTATCATTTCTTCCTGTTTGTTCCAAAGGTAGAATGGCATTTAAAGAGCATAAACTTGCTCGCCAAAGCGGTTCCACTTTTGAACAATGCACCAACTCATTCTCATGTCCATACCTTCCTCTTAATGTGACCAGCTTAGTGCAACTCGTCGACCAAGGAGTGAATGAAAGTTTAAAAAGCGGTGCTGATGTAAGCTTACTTCAAAAATTTGTTAACATTCAGAAAGTGAAAGCAAAGACCTTCTAAAAATTCTCCAAAACTATCAACATTAACAATGTCATCTACATGTTAGCTACAGCCTTTCAAGAAATGCCGTCCTCTACTCTTGTAAAATCTTGGAGAAAGCTTTGGTCAGACATTGAAAAACTGATTAAGAATACGGGAGGGTGAACAAGTAGTCGTAGAGGCCGAAAACAAATCCATTCTATAAGATCTTATAAAATAAGTTATCGGGTAACGACACAATGCAACCAGAAGATATAAAGAATTGGCTGAAAAGCTGCGACGAGAATCATTCAAAGTGATAAAAGAAAGTTTTTAAACATTTGAAAAGTAGCTTTTTGTTCGAGTATACTGGAAAATTCGCTCACTGTGCGTCGGTCGTTGAGAATTAGATACGAAGTTAAAAACCGACTGAAATTATGTTTATGATTATTTTAAAAATGTTTCCAAAAATATATTTTATTTTACTTTAAGTTAACATCAAATAAACAATAGCCCTATGAGAGGATTACGGTAGCTTATTTTAAGCGACCCATTAAATTATGTATTTGTCGCAGGTCAATATCTGGGAATCGCATCAAATTCATCCCCTGCGGCCTGTTGCAGCGCACGCCGGCTCTCGTCCTCCTGGAGCTGAAAGGAAATCCTCTTATCGCTGTAGATGCCCACGCCTTCTCCTACCTGCCGCGGCTGCG
This sequence comes from Oryctes borbonicus, assembly GCA_902654985.2. Taxonomy (NCBI): domain Eukaryota; kingdom Metazoa; phylum Arthropoda; class Insecta; order Coleoptera; family Scarabaeidae; genus Oryctes; species Oryctes borbonicus. The sequence continues at coordinate 5,006,173 of LR736863.1, forward strand.
AAATCTGCAAGTATTATGTTCCTTGAAATACGATCCCTACTAACGTCGCCCACGCCTTATTAGTGCACAATGCACCTTAATGGCTTGCGTAGTCATGCTTGCTATTCTTTATTTCGAGGAAATGTAGATTCAAATCACGTCTGATATTCTAATTAAAGCAGGCTTTCATGCTTTAATGTCTTGGTCTGAAAGCATTTCCTCCTGTTTGTTCCTTAAACCAATAAAACTACTGAGATAAATCAGATTAAGCGCAGATGTAGGAGCCAACGTTGAACAACCTTGCCTACATAGGTCTTCGTTTCTTTTCTAATAATAACGAAATTAACTTCAATAAGATAAATTGTACGTTGGTAAAAGTTATTGCTTAGAAAATACACATTAGAAAATCGAGTCAAATTAACACACAAAAGAAATAGTAAAAAGTATTTTTTATGGATATTAAATTTTCTCAAAAAATTGAGCGTTGAAATTAACAGTACCACTATTAATTGTCTGAACTGTCGTATTAAAAGGATCTATTGGGTCTAAATTTAGTTTACTTACTTTGTGGGGGTTTAATGGTTTGGGTTGTAAACATGTAAGACTGTTGTAAATTAAGAGCAATCCAGATATCCCGCATTAATATACTATCCAAAAAGAACTGAATTCGGTCACCGGTTGATGATGAGGACCATTCGTGTCCTCGAAACGGCCGTCCCGGACTAATTATTATATTACTATATAATTAATTAAACTTGTGTGGTGCGGAGGGTGCCGATGCTTATGTGTTGTTTAAAAAGAACTGATATGTTGTCATATCTAGCCATTCCATCTTTCATTTTATAAAATACACTTCCGCTTAACGTTTTAGTTCAAATATAATCGATATTTTCTACATCTAACCTAAATCAACACCTTAAAGCGTGTTATTAAAACTGATAGATAATAGTGAGCTACTACTACGAACTCCAGCATAGACCAAACGATGATGGACGTGTGTAACCAATAACACGTGAACCTAGTTACAAAATTGAGACATAACTTAAGATTGTCAGAGGCATCAATGCACACTGGATGAATGTCGTTTTTTATTTTCCAAAGAGCAAATTAAATTGTAGAAAATTATTTTTGTCACCCTCTGATTTCTTTACTGTGTAAGTTTGAACTCAACAACCAATATCACCTACAGCTAAGCAACTCTTCTCTAATTCAAATTATATGGGCTTTACCATTTTAAGATGCTACAAAAATAATGATTGCTAGTTCAGTAGAAATTTAGATTATTGAAAACAGCAAGCTTAAGAATAAGAACTAAGCTTATTTAATAATTTGCGGCTCAAAACAACGTCACTTTGTAGATCATACGATTTCAAGCGCGAAATATCTGATTTTTGGTAAACAGTCCTGGCTAGTGTCCGTTTTATTGGTCGACACATGCCTAAGAGCTTTGGAAACTTAAATTTCAGGCAGGTGTTCGAATTTGTGCAAATACATGTATAGGTCTTCGACTAGATCTAGTTTTGTTTCATACAGAACCATAAAATCTTACTTTCCCCTCGTATACATCTCAGACAGGTAAGGCAGCCCAGGTACCTGCAAAAATTCCTGTTTCGTGCACATTCATTATAATAGGTCGACTCACTACGTAATAAATGGACGCCAGACAAAATTTATTTATTATATAGAAATACATTTTTGTTACTAAAAATATTTACAAAACTAATACAATAAGGAGTTGGTCTACATCATCTGTGATGGGGCAAAACTTCCTATATTCTTTAAATCAAACCTCCTAAGTTAAAAGAAAATGGAAGAGTCGTTTACTTGCTGGTGGAAAAAACGTATAACTATTTAATTAATCATTTTCCAGACATTCCTCAACAAAATAGATATGAAATTTTATAAGAGCTTATCCATCTGATAATATGGAGCAATTCGTCTAACAAATGTGCTTGAGCAGCACATATTGTCTTCACTGAACTTTTTGCTCTAGTTTTCCTTTTTAACCATTTTGCGAATTTATTGTTTTGTGTCATATTTAATCTTTTCTGTTGTTCTTGTTGGAACATAGGTGAGTTTTTTTACTTACGACTTCAAATCGCCAATGTATTTCTATCCACAACAATATCATACAGCACAATATGTTCTTAGCTGTTGTTCTACCGCGCTCCTTTCTTTTACTTTTGCTATGTGTAACCTTAAAAAGATAATTGCCAGTGCATTAGCGATATAGTAGGCAACCAGTTATACACTAGCAATGAAAGCATTTCTTCTATACCAATTATTCCTTTGTAAGAAAGATAAATTATATTAGCGTGGCTAATGGGCCAAATACAAAACAAAAGAGATGAAAAGTTGGCAATGATAACATGGTACCAGAGAATTAATAGTTTGAGCAGCAACATTTTTGAATTTCTTGCGAAACCGCATCACTCTATCAACTGAGATACTGAATATTGTTAAACCTTGGTTCCAAATGAATCGGGTTCCATCACATTCTACCAACGCTATCAAGATTTTTTGTATAAGGCATTTCAAAAACGCTGATATGGTTCTGTACAATGACCCCCCAAAATCAGCCCATTCGTCTGAAAAAAATTACTTTCTTGTGTTACTTAAAAAAAATAAGGTTTATGCGTTGCTTTCAAGATCATCTTACTTATTACCTTAAAAGATAAGCAGAATAATTTGAAAAATCATTGTAAAATTAGACACTGTTGTTTTGTTTATCTTAATTAATCGATAGAATAAAATTAGTTCTTTATTTAATTCTGAAATATCGCACTTTCTTTATTAAAAACATAACCAAATTAAAATTTTGGGATCTTTTTAAGATCTAAAAAAAGGAAGAAAACCTTTTTAGTTACATGTAAAATTAATATTTGGTTTGGATACAACTAAATTGTGGACTCTCAATTAAAATTTAGTTAATATATGACATCTAGGACTGGCTATAATACATAGTAATTAGAAGATAATTTATGGAGAAATATACTGTTTTAATTTATCCTCAAAACGCATTTTTTAACAATCCTTACGTAAATAAAGTGTTTGCAAACTGAAACTTTTTGGGAGAACGTTATAACACATCGGTAGGGTTACGATAACTAAACCAAATTCTTCATAGCTTTATTTTGCTGTGTGTTACCAGCATAAATATTGTTTCCATAAGCGATTCTACTATCTACTTTCGTAATAATGTTATAATTATGGACAATTCGAGGGTGAGATAGATCTCACAGTATTTAGACAACGATAGGCCCATTATGCATCCTCTTTATGCGTGGGAGCCGTTTAAGCCCCCAACCCACCCACTGACTTAGCATAGGTTAGGACGTTGCCGTGAGGAATCGCTTTAATGGCGGCAAGATGGAGCCGCTCCTCACCTAGCATAGTCCTTCCGAATGACGTCTGGCACTTCCAGAACAAGCGTTCCAGCGTTTCTTCTTCAACTTAGGATCTCCTACATGAAAGTTCATCACCTAATCCCATCTTATGAAGATGTTCCTTTAGTCGGCAATGTTCAATCAGAATCCCAACAAATTTTCGGATGTCTTAGTGTTGTTCGCTTGTTTGGATACGTCAAAGTGACTTCAATGATACAGCAGGAATTGATTCAATTCCAACTTTCCATTCTGGTCCTTTTAAAAAACGCATACACAATGGAGGGCTCTGGACCGTGTACAGTCATGCTCAAACTCTTCTTGGCCAACGTGTCCCCTTCTTCGTTACCAGTATTCCTCTTTCGTAATAAATTTGAAGGGTTGGAAATAGATTTGAAAAGTTGTATGCTGAAAAGTTAAATTTTTTGCTAAAGAAAAATTATAGCAGATCCCTTGAACTAAGGGTAACGGATTTGCAGAGTAGTTATCTTATTTGCATTAAAATAGATCTTTTACGTAATATAAAAGATCTATTTTACACGTTGAATTGTAAACTAGTTGCCTGCCATATCGCTAATGTATATATAATAAAAAAAGAACCGTATGTTTCAAAATACGTTTTCAAAGAAAAATTTACCGTGCTTAAAGTTTGTCACTACATTCGTTACAATATTGTTGAAATCCAGTAGCTAATACATTACACATGTAACACCTATTCCTCTGTTTCGAGAAGAATTATGACGAGAAGCGCGTCACTTGTATCGGATGCAATATAATTTGTTATAGAAATAGCTCCAATAACAATTCACTGTTAATACAATTCACCGCAGTAAGTTGACTCGCGCAAATATAAAATAGAGTAAGAACAATTATTTAAAATGATCCTATGTTCATACAATTAATATGCATATAAAATAATGTGAAAACATTTTAAAATACAATAAAATTCTGTTTAAAGAACTGTATATGTATGTAGAATTTACATTTTATGCGAGATGAAGTTATTACTATATTCTTCAAAAGTCAAATAGCTACGCGCTAACAATAATACCTTTAAATGGTTGCTGCGGCTTCAGAACGCAAAGAACGTCGCAACGTAAGTACATTTTACTGAAATGTGAATATTTCAGAATATTATCGGACGCACGTGGTCTTTCGACATTTCCCAGCTTGAATGGAACGAGTGCATTAGAAATTCTACGCTTAGACCGAGCGGGTATAACATCGGTTCCGTCAACGCTGTGCTACACCTGCCCCAGACTTAGGAGCCTGTAAGTTAGTATGGGTTCGTGCATCCTTATGTACTCACGAATATTTGCTGGTTTATTTCCAGAGATTTGAAATCCAATAAGCTGAGATCAGTTCCGGACTTGTACAACTGCAAAGATATGCGAGTGCTGTAAGTAGATGAGCGTTAATAGGTAAACCTATCAAATTTTCGTGTGCTTGCATACTTACATAATATTCGTTTGTTCCGAACTGTTCGTACGTTGGTTTATAAGTAGTAGGTTGAAGCTTTCAGAATTTGATTTTTATTATCTCCAACTCTGTGGCACTAGAACACTGAAGTACTTCAGTGAAACCCTTATCATAATACTTTACTCGCCAAGCTATGTAATCATCCCCAATAAAAATGAACTAACAGACTAGGCGAAAACCTAGTATAGTCATTTTAAATTACCCAAATCCAAAAATATGCAAAAGTAAACTGAAATTTTAAAAACAAACAACTTTATGTAAATCCTAAATTATCCAACATTTAAAGTTACTCTGTTATACGTGACATAACAAAGGTAACGGCTGGAATTTAGGGGTCTTAAGTCTGAATTCATTAAGTTATGCTTGTTTTTGTAAACATAGCAATTTAATGGAACAATTCTGCTTACGTTCTTGACTAACTTTCTATTCTCAACATGATTATTTGCAAGCATATGTAGAGCAGCATTAGATTCATTAAGCCTTCTGAATTTAATTGGCTCATCTTAAAATTCATGCTATTTGTACCTAACTCTGATTGATTTTTCTGCCTGCCCAGTATATACTTGATTACAATCTTAATATGAAATTTTGTAAATTTTTTATTTATCTGCTGGGTCTTTATAATTCTCTAAAAGGCTTTTGACATATAAAGAGAATTTGGCTCTCATCATATTGCTATGAATGCATAGAAGTTTACAAAAACAAATATAACTTAATGAATTCAGATTTATAACCCAAAAATTAAATTAGATTACTAACTGAGGTGGTTCTTGACCTATCCCTCTGCGACGTTTCCAGATCTATTGCGGTTCCTCTCTCATTAGATCAATTACATTAGCTTTGCTTTCTTTGCTAGATTTAACAGTTTTGTAAGTGATCCCTCTACATAGGTTTCGGCTTTTGCGTGTTCCGACTCCATTTTTGAGAGCCGTACTCCTGCTAGTGCTATACATTCGCACAGCACTTGGACAACAGTCTCTTCTTGCACCTGGCAAAATCTACATGCTGTTTCCTCTGTCAGGCCCAGATTACTCATGTACTTCTTGAGCATACGGTGTCCTGTTAGCAGGCCCACTATTGTTCTAACAGACTTGTATCTGCTTAGTAGGGTCGCTGTAAACGTAGGTATGTATCCAATCAGAAATTGTTTGGCCTGTCTTCCACTGTTTGGTGGTTGCTTTTACTACCGTATATACCACTTCTACCGAGTGCATTGAACGATTTTCAGCAGTAGACGAGTCTGCTTAGCCTAATTCTTCTGCCTTTATGTTCCCTCGATGGCCTTCGTGTCCTGGTACCCAGACCAGAGTCACCTTAGTTCGGCTTCCCAGCCTATTGAATGCATTCATACAGCCCCACACCAGTTTCGAATTCGCCTGTTCAGACTCTAGCGCTTTTATTACTGCTTGATTGTCTGAATAGATAGCGACAAATTGATAGTTATCTGCTTACCAGTCTAATTCTTCAATACACTCCAGCACTGCTACTATTTCGGCTTGAAGAACTGTGGCGCTTTGTATTAGACTTAGTGTTTTAGATATTTTAGCTCTACTTCCACAAGTCCCTATTTCAACTCCATTTCTGTCTTTGGATCGTCTGTATACCAGACGAATTCGGCATTTATAGGCTTTTCTATCTGGTATTAGTTTGTGATGGTTTGCACCATGCGATTTAAGGCGAGGTTGGCCATTCATTAGTCTGTAGTTTGTTAGCCTGGCTTCCCTTTGGATGTATATAGCGGTTCCAGGTTCCAGAGAAGCTGCTGGCGTGGGTTTCCTGACCCCCGTAGCACACAGACATGTTAGTTTTTGTATGCCACTTAGCCGCGTTGTTGTTTCTAACTGCAATGTTTTCGTCAACCATACCACCGATCCATATGCTACCATTGGTCTGATGATTCTCATGTATAACCACAGCATCATTTTTGGGCTTAACCTCCACGTTTTCCCACACAACCTCCTACATCTACCGAAAGCAGTAGTAGATTTGTTGATGGTTTTAATGACGTATATCTTTGGTCGAACCATACTCCGAGCTATTTCGCTTTTTTAACAAATGGAATTTAAACTTTCTCCCAACACGATTGGCTTTAGGTTTCGAATTATGCGCTTGTTTGTAAATGCGATAATTTGTGTTTTCTGGCCATTGACTGTAATTCTCTGCTGTTTACACCAGTTACCTACTGTATTTAAGGCATTTCGCATTCGTTCCGGCAAATTTGCCTCGTAGTATAGTTAGATCGGCAGCATATCCTAGGTAATACAGGTCTTCTTTGCATAGCTTTATTATCAGTTCGTCTACAAGAAACGCCCGTAGAAGAGGTGATAATAAACCTCCCTGTGGGCATCCACCTCCTGCCTTCACTCTGATACTAGCGTACCCCAGAAACGCCACTATTACGCGTTCCTCCAGCAACAGAGCCGCGGAGGGACCTTTTTCTTAACTACCTCTACGAGAGATCTTGTAGGAGCATTATTAAATGCCCCCTCGGTGTCTAGAAACGCAGTCATTGCCTTCAATTCATTCAATTCATACCTTCAACTTCTTACAGTTAAATACTAGTACAATCAAAATGAAATTTCAATACCTTCACCTAATGAAATAATCGAAACCCTATCTCCGACGTATAACTCAATTAACCTCTTCTTGCATATAACAATTTAAAACATTAAGGCTGCACATCACGAAAAACAAAATTTTTAAGTGGGACGAAATTTATCCGTGAATTTCTATAACTTCACTTCAAAAATTAAATGACTACTTAAGTTATTACAAAAAAAGAGTATTAAATGTTGCCACTACTATACTTTTTCACTTCACAAATCCTATTTTTCATGCTCTTATTTGAATTTTATCAATGCACTTTGAACTCCAAAATAATGGCTTTGGTTTCCATAGAAATATATAAGAATTCATCAAAGTTCAGTCAACGCAACCATTAAAGCATTATTATAATGAAAAATCTACGTATCATGTGGGGTTTGCTTCGTATTATATATCACAACAATTACAGCCCCGTCGCCCCTCATAACGACTAGCTTTCACATGATTAGTGTTATACTAATAAATTTTAAATCTAAGAATACCTACTATCCAAAACTAATTTTTTCTCATCTGAAAAATTGGTAATTCCATTCTATGTTCCAAATCATGTGAGCTTTAGTAAAACGAATGGTAGGTAATTTTCAAGAGGCTGTAAATTACAGCATAGAGTAAGTTTAAGTTTCCCTCTCCACATGTTATATGATCATGCAACTATTATGATTATCATTTTAAATCCATAATGCATTACCATAGTACCGACTATGTGCTCAGCCTGAAAAGGCAGACAATAGTTTTCATAACGATTTTCCATTGAATGTTTTTAAAAAAATCCAAACCTCTTTTAACATTGTAGTAATCTTCCTAGTGCCTTAGAAAACGCTAAACCTGGCTACTGTGTTTTTTTTTAACTGAAAGTTATTGTACATTTACCGTACGTTCAAGTAAAAATTAACTTACTTTGGATATTAATATTGTTGTATTGAGGAACAAGCTGTTGAATATCCTGTTTACATCATCCTTTCTCTATCTGATCGAAGTATTTGATTTTGCAAAAGGCTTTAAATATGAAAAATATATTTAAAAATATCTTAATGAAATCGCTAAACATTTTGTAATTAATTTTTAACATATCAAGCCGAAAAAAAACAGTAAATTAGAAGAATCCTGTAAGTTACGCATCGAGAAAAAATAATGGGTATGTCATTGTATTCGAAATAGAAAAGTATATATAACAACGGAAGTAATTTACTTGTGTGATTCATGAACTTAACCAAAAGTTTCCATAACAAAGATATATTTAACATTTTGTATCACATCTGTAAATCACAATCGGAATAGAAAACGATAGAAAATGTTTGTTTGCGTTTGAACATCTGTACAGGGTAATCTAAGTTAAGTGCGCACCATTGGTCGCTTCTTTAATTTTGAAGCTACGTTGTCAGTCAAATTAGCAAATCGGTAGCATTTTTTTCGCCGATTACAATGGCGAAATCGGAAAAACAATTGAACAATTGAGTTTGTAAACAAAATAACCATTTTTTTAAATGGAATATCCTGTGTACTATAATTTTTTATGAAAGATATTGGAATTTAGAGTAAAATCGGTTGTAGTGAACTTTTAGCTAGGTTCAAAAATATAACTATAAGGACCTAAATTAATACGAAACTAACCTAGGTTGCCATGGAAACAAATGATAATTTGTAATGCAGTAAAACAAAAACTTTTTTTAGAGAATACTATTTAATTATAAAACAACAACAACACAAAAATATATTTAAGTTTTTAAAATTTATCTCAAAAGTTTTTTTATTCTAAATTAGGCAACCGGTTTCATGTCTAACAAATTCATCAGGCCAAAAATTAATGAGGTAACTAGATCAAGTCAAGAAAGCAGGTAAGTGCACACTCTAATCTTGTACATTAGAGCATGCACAGTTGTGTTAAGTACTTTTTTACTTTTTTGATTTAATCTAGTTACTTTATTAATTCTTAGCTTGATGATGCTACCTCAGAAGATATGCGAAAGCACCTTAATGTTCCTCAATCGTTCCTCAATGCATGTTTTCGTTCGTTTCAGGAAATGTCAAAAACTTTTCAATACAACCCTGCCATTTATTTGATGTAGTTCTTCACGAACTACATTTTCAAAAACCTCAGTATTATCGTATCGTGTCGACTTTTAAGAAAACTTCACCTCCAAGAAAAAATCTGAATCTGAAAATCATGAAATTGGTCCATTAGTTTCAACCCATTTATCGTTAAAAAATTGTTAGCAGGTGCTCCATTCCGAATGATATTTTGCCAAATATGCCAAAATATCTCGCATAAAATCTACATATCTTTCGGCGGTGATGGAACCTACATAGAAAAAAACTCCAATAATTCTGGATGCAATGATGCCACGCCAAGCATTGAAACTAAAACTAATTTGAGGAGCTCTATAACTTGTTTGTAGAGGGTTATTTTTTGATCAGTAATTATGGTTCTTTCTATTGAACATTCCAATTATTCCAATCCAACCATTTGAAAAGTTTCCCCCGTTAATCCATAGAATATTTCGGCAATTATTGGCATTTTGTTGACAATAATCGACAATAGCAGAAAAGCATTCTTCTTTTAGGATCTCCTGGTAATAATGTCTGAGCGGGTCTATACTTATAGAGAATGGAATTATAGTTTTTCAGTATTCTGCGAAATGTATTATAACATAACTTAGAACAACAATGTATCAACAACAATGTGTAACAATGTATCTCATCGACCTCTTGGAATAAGCTTCAAAATAACCAATTAATCCTGCTTCTACTACTTCACTAATTATCCAAATACTTCTCCGCCCGTTTCTTAGCAAAAATGTTTTCATTACCTCTAAACGTTCGGTAAAGTTACAAGAAATAGCGATAATTCCTTGGAGCACGAATATTCTTTTGCTCTTACAGAACATTTTCGACGCACCAAGTAAGCTTCCGGCATGTCACATTTATCACTGCGAGAAAACATCTTCTTAACGCGCAAAAATTGGGCAATTTGGGTGGTATTTGCATTAGACTTCGACAATAAAACGTTTGACGTTTGAGATTACCATTTGTTTCCATAGCAATTTAAGTTGGTTTCACATTAGTTTAGGTCCTTATAACTGCGTTATTTTTGATTCTAGGGAAAAGTTCATCATAACGAATTATAATAAATTTCGATATCTTTCATGAAGAATTATAATAGGCAGGGTATTCCATTTGAAAAATGGTTATTTTGTCTACAAACTCAAAAACGCAGTGTTCAATTGTTTTTTCCGATTTCACCATTGTAATCGGCGAAAAAAATGCTACCGATTTGCTAATTTGGCCGATGACTTCAGGGATAAAGAAGTTACTAATAGAGTTCGCTTAATTTAGACCATAAAGTTAAAATTTTCCTTATTTATAATAAATTAAATTTATATTGTATATCATAAAACCAAATAAATAAAAATGTCTGTACCTATCATACTTTCTCTTTGAAAGTTCTCTTACATGATAAGATACGCCAATTTTCAAAATCACGCAGTTTAGATAGTTCCCAAAGCTGCAACAAACCTTATCACCTAATGTTCAACGTGCACTTTTACGCAGCGATTTGGCGAGCAACAAGATCGATTCTCTAAAGGATCGACCGTTTAGAGGCATGTCTCAGCTGCACGACCTCCTCTTGTCCCACAATGAAATCGAATACATACCCCACGACTCGTTCACCGGCCTATCAAAGCTTCAAGTACTGTAAGTATTCACGAAAAGACATCGTAGCTCGATTTACTACCGTTAACGTCTTGTAAACGTTTTATTCTCTACCAGATACAGTTTTCCTTTTCTAGGGATTTGGAAAGCAACCGTATATCTTACATACATCAGGATGCGTTCGCTTCTGTACCGAATTTGCAAGACTTGTAAGTATCGAATGGAATTGAATATTTTCGCTGTTTCTAACGCTAAGTATTGCTTCAGAAATCTAGGAAACAATGTGTTTCCCGATCTACCACACAAGGGATTGAAGAATTTGCTGCACATCAAGACATTCAACAATCCCAATTTGAAAGTATTTCCACCGCCTGAAGTTTTTCCGAAGATACAAAGTTTGGTCCTTGGCTATGCTTACCATTGTTGCGCTTTTTTGCCTTTGGTGCCGCCGAGTATTTCACCGCAAGTGCAAGATCTTGTAATCTTTCCGAAACCTAGCGAAATAGATATGAGCATATGGAATTCTACGAATTTGTTCCCGTATTACGGTAAGTATATGTATTATCCAAGTAATGCTACAGATTGGTTACAGTTGTTTTCAAGTAATTCGGTTAACTCTACGGTATCTCCGTTTAAACATATTGAATATTGTGTAACATAAATCCTGCACCGAAAAAAACATATATACTCAAAGTAACAATATATAAGTATATAGTAAATGTGACAGCAAAACTTTATATTAAATCCATCTATATTTATTGTTAAGGCAGCTATCTATATATTGTTAAATTAAATAAACTTATTGCGATTCTTAGCATAAATTGTTCTTCGTTTAAAAACAAGTGCTGTCCCAAAGTTTTTCTCTGTGCGGAACACCCGATTATCTCTGGATCTACATTGGCTAAAAATGTCACTAATACGCTTCAAATGGTTTAATTAAAGTAATTTAGTTACGAAGTTTCAAACTAAATCAATTATATAGGGTGTTCAACAGAAACATAACATTAAAAACCTAAATTCAACAAAATAGTATTAATGCAAAATTTAAAAAATATTAAATCATCGTTTTTTTGGAAAAATTGTTAATCTTTAGAAACTCATGATACTTCTTTAAAAAGTTTTAATCGCACTGGTTAAAATTAATTATTTAACATTCTCAAACTGTGCACCATTAACAGCTTGCCAATGAGCAAATCTGTGATAAATAAAAGGATTAAATAACATTTGTCTATATTTCTTGTGAAATACGTTGTGATTCCTTGAGGATCCTCAAGGTTTTTAGGTTTTGTTCTAAAAGCAGCATTTTTCAAATGTTCTCAATAGAAGTAATCTTGAGAAGCTAAATCTGCCGAACGAGCAACCAATCAATATGACCTCTCTCTGTTGGGAAATGCTTCCTTCAGGATATGACGAACTGCCGGTGATATATGACGAACCGTTTAAACAAACATCTCGAGCTTTAAAAGAGAAGAACAACAATAAATGTCTATTTTCGAGTTTTAAATTTTGCACTGGAATCTTCGTTGTAATTATTTTTTTTGTTACTTGCTTGCATAATCGAAATACCATAACTAAATTCTTTCGATTAAACCAATTTCAGGTGTACATAGTGAAATTTTTTAACCGAAGTAGCTTCGGAGATATTCAGGTGTTCTGGGTCTTATGTTACACGTGTATGCCGGTTACAAGTAATTCGTTTGTCCTTAAAAATTAACAATTGTGAATGTTGAAAGAAATAAATGTATTTTTTTAATTTTAAAGTAATAATAGTGTGATATGTTTAGTAGAAATGTCTTTCGGGTGATGTCGCGTAGTTAATATTTTACTTGACGTTTCGCAGACCATGCTGTCAAAAGATTTCTAAAGACTGGTGTTGTTGTCTCTTGCTCCTCGTTATATATTCCATTTCTGTTCCGCTTTGCTGATCCATAACCGTTCCGCTGAATCGCATCGTTCGTTGTATGACGACTCCGTAGTGCTAACTTCCACGTGTTGCTGATCTTGTATCCGTTCGTCCGTAAGTAAAATATTAACTACGCGACATCACCCGAAAGACATTTCTACTATGGATTACGGTCGTGAAAGCCTACTCTCAATTATTGCGGAATGTTAAATACTGTAATCATTTTCAAGCGGTCACCTTCATAGGTTTGTTCTAGTCACCCAAATATAAACAAAATAAATCATTTTCCCTGACCATACACCATTTTTAACTAGTTTTTGGATTTAGCCATAACACCAGGTAGACCCAAACAAACATCGGCACATCGCTTCGTCATCATTTGCCAGAGACCGTAATCGGATAGATATAGGGGCCAGCTACATGCCACCTATGTAAAACCTACACTTGATTTAAATCGTGTATTTTTCGGTGATCTATGTGCTGCTGCATTGTCGTGTTATAGCACCATTCGACTTGTGTTTCTGCTATAAAGAGGTGCAATCATTGGCTAGATAACTCGCTACCATTTGGTACCTAGTCAAAATTCGGTATTCCTTTAAAATTTCACCAAACACGCAACGTCTTTCTTCCAAAGCTATTTTGTCGACCATCGGATCAGAGTTTGCTCAATAAGGTCAATTTTAATAATTAATTATTAGAATTGACAGAAGAAATCCACTTTTCATCTAAAGTTACAATCTGAAAATAATAGCCATTACCAGTAGGGTTTTCAAATAATTGTCTGCGGACCGCCACAGAAAAGCGCCTGTACTAATCTGACACATAATTAGTTATGTTCTCACGTTCGATCTGAGAAATTTCTTTTGTGGCAGTCGTTGGATTGTAATTACTTTTCCCAATTATATTAAAGCACGAATCGCACATTTTTTATTTGATATCATATCAGCTTTACAGGAATAAATTCGACAGCTAAATTAACATTTCACACCGGAGACAAATGTACGGTCAAGTGATATGAAACAGGTAACGTTGTGCTAGGTTTACCGCATTTGTTTGTGAAGGTTAAAGCCAAATCTACAAAACCACAAGAAGGTAGAAAAATTGCGTTTGAGTCTAATAAATTCCTAGTTAGTACAATGTATATTTTAGTAAAAGGGCGTAACAAAACTCAAACCGTTGCTTATAATTTGGCACAATTGTTAATTTTTAAAAAACACGAATCGTTTATCTTAATTTCATGGTTAGCACCTATGAGGTCACAATAATAACAAAATGTTAGATTACTTATATATACTATGTTACTATAGAAAACGTGTCTGAAAAACTCGGCTCGGATTTCAAAATTTGGTGGAAGAACCAAGGAACAGATGTTACTTATCCGGAAAACTTCGGCTCTGCTATGGATGAGTATTCAGAGGAGGAAGTCTTGAAAATTCTTGATAACGAAATGGTTCCAGGAAAAATACAATGTTTACCCCTACCAGGACCCTTTTTACCTTGCCAAGACTTATTCGATTGGTGGACATTACGTTGTGGTGTTTGGATAGTCTTTCTGTGTGCCATGCTAGGAAATGGAACTGTAGTGTTTGTTTTAATATTTTCAAGGAGTAAAATGGACGTGCCAAGATTCCTCGTTTGTAATTTGGCTGCTGCAGACTTCTGTATGGGTATTTACTTAGGTAAGTAAATAATTCTCTATTACTAATAATAACAATTAATGCAATTGGTAATTTACTTACTTATATTAATTTGTGACATCTTTCTAATCCTAGGTTTCTTGGCTGTCGTGGACGCGTCTACCCTTGGAGAATTTCGAATGTACGCAATTCCTTGGCAAATGTCGACAGGTTGCAAACTAGCTGGATTTCTTGGAGTACTTAGCTCAGAATTATCGGTATTCACACTAGCAGTAATAACCTTAGAAAGAAACTACGCCATAACTCACGCAATGCATCTCAATAAAAGACTATCACTTAAACATGCTGGCTACATTATGATATTCGGATGGTCCTTTGCAATAGTAATGGCACTGTTACCACTTTTCAACGTATCGGATTATAGAAAATTTGCAGTGTGCTTACCGTTTGAAACTAAGGATGCTGTCAGTTTAACCTACGTAGTATTTCTAATGCTAGTTAACGGAATAGCTTTCTTAATCCTTATGGGTTGCTACTTAAAGATGTATTGTGCAATAAGAGGCTCCCAAGCTTGGAATACTAACGATTCAAGGATAGCTAAAAGAATGGCGCTGTTGGTATTTACGGATTTTTTATGCTGGTCCCCTATAGCATTCTTTTCTTTAACTGCTGCGTTTGGACTACAATTAATAACGCTGGAGCAAGCTAAAGTATTCACTGTGTTCGTTCTACCACTAAATTCTTGTTGCAATCCATTCCTATATGCCATACTCACAAAACAATTTAAGAAAGACTGCGTTATGATATGTAAAGCCATAGAGGAAAGTCGTGTGACCAGAGGCATAGGAAGATGCAGACATAGCTCTAACTTCAGTAATCGCCAAACACCCGCTAACACGAATAGTTTAGCAGATAGATCTTCAAGGGAAAATCAAAATCATCACATGCCAACGTGCACTTGTAATTCGAAACTGTTGGGTAATCAAAATCAAGTTCAGCGACGGCAAGATGTAAAAACACGCGAATGGTTGCTAAATAAAGCAAGATGGCTACTTTGCGTTCAAAGACCTCCTCGACATAGGCCGAGATCTGATCAGTATACTTATCAAATTGCTGAAATCCAACAGAAACAACATAAAAGGGCTTCTTCAGTCTCCTCCAGCGAAAATTTCAGTTCTTCGAGATCGGATTCATGGAGGCACAATAATCACTGTGGAATTCCGCTGCGTCTTCTCGATCCAAAGAAGCGCACAGCATCCTGGTTAGTTACCAGGAAAACTTCACAGGATTCGAATCTTTCTAGTTCCAGAAATGATTCTTCCGGATCGGCTACGACCGCATCTACGAGCACTTGGAGGATGTCCAGATCGAGTGCTTCCAGTGACCCGCCGAGGATGAGAAGTAAGCCTAGACTAACACGCCAATGTGCCATACAAGACGAGATTGATCCTCCAGGCTCGCCTGGACGGCTAACTGTACGCTTCTTAACGACAATTCCTTCCGCCGCTGAGAACAGCATGCAATTGGAAGACGAACCCAGTATTTTAATTAGTCCCTCCAAAGAAATTCCAAGTCCATTGTATGCGATCTTGCATGCTCAACCTACTCCCACAAGAAGACAGTCCATTGTGACTCTTCATCCAACAGAATCGCATTCAACCTCTAGTCAATCCGAGCCCGGCCCGTCAAAACCGAGTCCAGCTGATACAGTAAGATAATAATGTAATTTAAATAAAATGTATTATTTTAGAAGAAACTCACTCGTTGAGGTTGTAGTCAAGATTTGCTCTAGAAGTGGTGCAAAATTTTAGTCTTACATTACAATTATATCTTTGTTGATAACAAACCTTCACAGAGTTTTTCCCTCAAGCTTTTAGGACATATTATTTGATTCTGTAAAAGCAACTACTCTATCATTGTTGATCTATATTTAGAGAATATCTCAATGTATTTATATATATCCATTAAAAGCATTACACATAATTGCGTGGTTGCGTTATAAATAAATAGAAAAGACGAGAAGGAAATAAGATGGTGATAATATTTATTTATTTGTTCGCAATTTCAAGTTTATTTCCGAGCTTCTTTTTTCTTGCAAATCCACACCAACATTTTCTTCTTACGGAAACATTCATCCAAAATATTTTTATGCAACTGCAATGTGGTGGCGATATTAATGAAATAAACTAAAGTTTTAGCACAGATTAATTCCCATAAATCAGAACGGAAAGTACTGGCAGTCTCTTTTCTCATTCTGTTAGCAATTCTCATGGCTTTGAATTTGTCAACCATCATATGCGATGTGCAAAGGTGCTAAAAGGGATTGCTTTGAGATTTGAAAAAAAAACAAACAGCAGATATTATGTACCTAAAAGAGTTACACCTTATTTACACTATATTGCAACTACATTATTAATATAATATAATTTCAATTCCCTTGCAAAGGAACATATGTATAATAAAAAAAAATTAAATCCGTCCGTATCAATGCTTCATACATTAGGTGCATTTGTGTATTTTACTTTGAATGGTACCGACAAAATATTCTTGCCTTGTGGTTTCAGTAACTTAGAATTTTGACAATACGCAGTTTACAATACCAACGGCATTTTAATATATTAACTTAGGTAGCGGTATTTATGACAATAACACATTTCTCAGGCAAGTCGGATAATAATTCCCCGTCCAACCTTTTCTAAAAATTCATCCGCGGAAAGTAATATTGGTTCTTAATTATAATGGTGTTAAACACATAAGCCTCTAGATAGATAGTCAATACGCAGGTCTCCATTTTAAGAAAAGTACTGCTATTTTGCTAAATAATATTTCGATCTGGCATTGAATACTATACAATGCAGTTCTTCCATGGTTTTCCAAATATTGCATAAACCTGCTCCTAAATAAATGGTATGAAGTACGGTAATTTATGCTAATGATGTATTTAGTTTAAAAGTTTTACTGCAATAACGGGGATTTTATTCTTGTGGGTGTGTAATTAAGATAATGTAAAAAATTAAGTCATTAATTGTTGCTGGGCCTACTTGGCTCGCTTCAGGTTTTAAAGCTGAACTAACAATATTGTTACTAATTCAGCTATGTTATGAATTAAATTATTACTTCTAGTAGTTATGAAAAACGACAATATTATAGCTGAGTTAGAAGTAAATATGATACACACACTGAAAATTGAATGATTTGCTATTTAAATTTGTTTTATATGTAATGATCATACTGTGGATCGACGATCACCTCGATAGAACGTCTATGCTAAATGATAGTTTAGCATAGACGTTCGAACAGAGTCGTGCCGATTTATACACGTCCCTCAGTCAAGCTACACTCTCTCAACTTCATCGCAATCCGGATGTCTCGAATGAAAATTTTTATGGCGATCTCTGCGAAGCCCTTGTGGCTGCAAATATATCCATCCGAAAACTAAATAATCTAGTCTTTAAAAATTTTCTGGCAAAATATACGGATAGAAGTTTTGTTGACAAGTCAACGAAAAAGCTATTTGTCAATCACAAAAGTCGTAAACAAAATTAAAACCGATGTAGGAGACAATTACTACTGGTTGAACGCAGACGAAATTTTGGATGCGTTGGGGCGAAGCATAGTTCACGTCATTGTTGGTGTTTTGTATACAAATCGTTCAACAAGGCCATATTTAATAGCCAGCAAAATAATACAATGGGTAAATGCTGATA
Source organism: Oryctes borbonicus (assembly GCA_902654985.2). NCBI lineage: Eukaryota > Metazoa > Arthropoda > Insecta > Coleoptera > Scarabaeidae > Oryctes > Oryctes borbonicus. Next base: position 5,024,516 of record LR736863.1, read on the forward strand.
CAATAACACAAGTAGTTGCCAGCAGTAGTAACATTTTCGAAGATGTAAGGAAACGGGAGAAAGCTTTACTCTTTGTGAGTGACGCTGTAGCTTATACATATGCTTAAACCTGGGAAATTGCTTAAAGACATCTTCAAAAATATACTGCATATTACATGTACTGTCTATGCCATCCATAGAGTTGCGAAATTTACTGGAGAGCAGTTTCCGAATGTTAATAAATTAATCAATCACGCCAAAAAAGTTTCATTGAAAGCACCTACAGCAGTTGCTTTAATGGCCAACACTTTCCTTACCTTCGTCTTCATTTTACGCAGACAATTTGGAAAAGGTTGCTGATGCAATAAATAATTTAAATGAGGATACACAAAGCATAAGTTAGTAGAACTCTGTTACAGGATTCATCTTTGCAAAGTAATTTGCATTTCATTAACGAACATTTTCGTGATATACCTCAAAAAATAAAATACCTTGAATCATAAACAATACAACAAAAAGATGGAATTGAGACATTGGACGTTATAATAAACAAATTAACGAATATTTCTGGTGATTGTGGTGCTTCTATATGTAAAAATGTCGATGCAATTTTTATCCGCAACCCCAATTTGTCAATATTAAAACTGTTGTGTAACAAAAATAACGAAACCGTTAGTAAACACCACGCTCATAGGTAACATTTTCTCTACGCTCCCCTCGCAAGTTGTGACATGGAAAGAAACTTCTCCATATTTAAAGATGTTCTAAGAAGTAAGCGAACACATTTCACAGCAGAAAATTTAGAATATATTTTAGTAATTAATGTTAATAAATTATTTCTAACATCATATCTATAAAATATAGTCTTAGGACATTATTTATCTTTGTTTAATGTTTTTGCGATATTGGGAATTAAACTATGCCTTCCGTTCGATACACCTACGCCTCTGATATTTTACCGTTAGCTTGAACGTCCCTAATCAGACAAACACGCAGAAATAGTATCGTCTGACTGCGTACAGCTTTCCCTAACGCATATGCACGCCGCGGCTGGACGAATGTATCGTACCCCATTCTTTCCCAAACGTGCGTAGTAGAGGTGGTCGTGGATCCGCAGTATGGTAATGATCAATAGGTATTGGAAAATGATTTCCATTTCAAACACGCCACTAAAAATTCACGTATGTTAACAAGGTTGCATAATGAGCTAGTAAGAATGTGCTTTTATTAAATCTTATGAATATTTACAATTAGCCCAATAAAAACTTAGTTATTCAAATTTGTTACCACTGTAAACTTCCAGAATTTTTGTTTTATAACTCCCTCTTATAAACTTTGTTTATGTAAAAGTTCAATGCAAAATTATGAATATATTCTTGCCTGCATTGAATTGTATTGGTGTACCTGCTTGCTGCAAATAATTAATTAACCATTACAAAGATTTCAAGTACCATTCTAAATCTAAGGTTGAAAGGTTCGGCGAAACTATAAACGGTTTTCAATCTACCCTAGTCTAAAATATGAACAAAAGATGCAGAGTGAGTTTCTTCCAAAAACCAGTAGACAGTATGTATCTAAGTCCATCAGTGTGTACCAGCTGTCATGATTGTTCTTTATTTCTTGTCGTTGTATCTTTCAGATAACTCGTTTTTTTAATTTTGTATATTTATTGTATTTTCTGTACATATAATACAAAACTCTCAAAAGGATGCGTGATATTGTTAGTTTAAGTTTATATAGTGTAGTAGCGATTGTGTTTTAAAAATAAATAAATATATTGTACGAGATAATAAGTGATAATTTATATAATGAAATATGTATTTAATGAAAAGAAAAAGAAAATGTTACAAAAAAATAAATTATAGAATACTATTTATACAAGAGAAATAAATACAGAAGACGTTCCATGTTCCCCTGTTTTATGTAAAGTATAAAATTAAACGATTCTCATATAAATTTGCTGTATCATTTTCGTAAACGTTCTATTCCTTTTATCTAATAAAACAAACACTATACCTAGCTTCAAAAGTTTACTGCACAAATAAGAAAATATTAACAAAAAATCAATGGAAATTAATAAATGTCAAAATTAACTTGGTGTTTTTTCTTTGTCTATTGCAAAATATAGGAACGATATAATGAAATACGAACATTTTTGTATATACAAAATACCTATTACTACAGCTACAAAAATTAGATATAAATTATCTTTATTTGTATATATATATACAGATTCTGACTTGATTTAACAATAATTGTTTTGGATATTTGAAAACATCTTGCAGTACCAGTATCGGTAAAAATGTTAGCAAGAACGGAGATTAATACTGATTGAAAAATTCAGAATCAAAATCCATATACGTGTTTTATGTAGAAAAATATACATATGGTAGACTATTGGTAAACTTGTGTTTATTATGTTTCGGGTATTAACTACCTCACTAATGCCATATGTACACAACAGACTTTTTCTCAACATTTGCTCTCACGAAAGCGATCCCAACGAGTGTGTATGTGCATTAGATAAAGCATAAATGGCTTCGTTAGGCTGGTCTCGAAAATGTGTACACTGGTAGGCCGCTCTCATGAGGTCAAGTTTCAGGTTAAGATCAACAATGTGCATGTGGCAAAAAGATAAATAAAATTTTGATAATGAAGCAGTAGTTTGTAACTTTAAACTTGTAAAAGTAGTGCAGCAAAGCGATTTGAAAATAATCGATTCACTGTTAAATTATGTAAAATATGCTTTATTTTTATTAATATCATTTACTGATAATAATACATTAAAAAAATAAAAATTCCGAACAAGGGAGAGAAAAAAATACAAAAGACTGATATCCATTAAAAAAATATCGTAACTGATTAACTGCAAGAAATTCAAAAGTGAAAAAAACCGGATGGGTTTTTGTTTTACATCCAATAAAGGTTATCCTCCGTGTAATAGCAACCTGCTCTTGGTGCAAAACGAGTACAGCTTGGTTTTAAAAGATGTTAGGGTGCAATTTTAAATATTCCAAAGAAATATTTGATATGTAAAAGAAAATTAAATGAATTCAAGGTGATGAAGAGGTAGTAATAAGAGATGTCTAAACCTTAAATTTAAATTGTGAACGTCTGTATAGAACTCCGTTTTATTGTATAAATAGGCAAATTGCTTCAAAGTCATAATTTTATTATACAAATGCATTGCATGTTCGCTTATGCCGTATTTTCTGGTTCCAAATACAAGCCTCAAATACGACTTCTGCACTCGCTGTATTCTCTTCCCACCCAAAGCGTTAATGAAAGAATCCTGCAGAGTGTAGTTGATATGAGACAGGGCGAGATTTTTGCAAGACACTCTCTACAGCACTCTCTACTTTTAGCTTAGAATAAGCTATCAGATTGTTGACATGGTCTCGAAACCTTAATTCTGTGGCAACCAAAACATTCAAATTCCTGGTTGTTTCAATAGGGACGAGTGTTAGACCTTAAATATAAAATAAATGTAACCATATCAGCAAGTGAGCTTTTTATTCTTTTTTCTTTGCCAAAGAGCTGGGGAGTAGAGTTCTCGCAATTTATCTTTAAATAGTATTTAGCATTTAAAATGGTGATATTGTCTTCATTAAGTTGGAAGACAAATGAGTGTAATTCGTGCATTTCGGCGGGGTGGAAGGAAACGTATAGTTGAGTATCGTCGGCATGTAGGTAGGTAACTTAGGGCAATATGCGTGAAAATATTGTCGGTGTAAATTGCAAATGAAATGGATCCTTGTGCTACCCCCGAGCGGAGCGATAAGGCAGAGAAGGTATTCCCATTGAAAACCAGGCACTGACATCGAGCGCAAAAGAACTTAGGGAAAATGATATCTTCGAGCGCAAAAGAACTTAGGGAAAAAACAATATTTTTTGAACAGCAGAGCCGTACAAGACAAATAAATACATATTCATTTGGAAGACATATCATTTTCAAACGATTCCATGCACAATATTTTAATCAAAAATTCAAATTATAAAATTAAAGGACTACCTTCATTTAAATTTAAAATAAAAAAATAATTTAGCGGCAAATTTCAGCACTACTGTTTCTAACAATATTGTCTCTTTTTTGAAGAAGTACAAAAATATAATGAATATTCGCAAACAAATTAGATACCCTGTAACATATCACTATCACTCACAAAATTTTAGTATGGCAGCTCTTGTATTTTTAAAATAAGGGAAATCTACACTAATTCTACAAAAATTCTTTAAAGCATCACTAACAAAAGTGAATCGATTATTTAAGTTAGCATTGCCTTTGTGTACATATTACAAAACTATTTAAAAAAGTGTATTTCTATAAAGAAATGAACGATTGTTCCAAATGCACGCTTTATTTCGTAGTTTGGATTTCAGATATACCAAAACCACGGAATCTTTTAACTGTGTCTATTAGCAAAAGAAAATATATAAATGAATATTAAAATTATTCTAAACTTAGCTTCAAGTACACAATTCAAACAGAAACATTTCGAAATATGTATGTCAGTAAATAGTCTACATTATTTTATCATTAAAAAAATCTAAGTACACCTTCTATAACAATAATAACAACAATTACGTTAGACATATCTGATACAGCGTGAAAAATGAAGTCAGACATGTAAACATATACATAGAAATTACAATTTACAGTGACGGTCTAGAAGGCAGTCTCCCTGTTGACCTCGATGTTGATAAAGGAACTGGGTTCTTATTGTAGTCTACTTGATCGGGTTGTTCGACCGTTTTGTTAAGCGTTAAGTCTCTAGATTTTTTAAATTCTTCAAATTTACTATTTAACACACTTAATTCGGATCTGGATGACGTTGTTGGTGGTGGTGTTTCTTCTAGATTTTCTTCGTCCACTTCCTGCAATGAAATATCAATTAGAAATAATTTAGAATATTTACCCAATAAAAAAAATCGATAGACGCGAGTCCTACAAGCACTAATATCATTTTCTCAAACATTTTTAAAAAAGCATTGTTGCTTATTAGATGATAATTCCTAAACTTTTCGTTTAAACAATTTAAACGGAAAGGATCTTACAATGTTTTTTTTTATTCACTATTACAGCTGTAATGTATTTGTGAATACATTTTTCATAAATTTTCTATACTGATTATTAGAGTGGACCAGCTTATTTGTATATCGGGACTGTATTAGTACGCAACATCACGCGCAACGTAGAAAGCAAAGCAGTCACGTTTTGTACTAGTTCATCTTGGGATTCCACGCGAGTTAGTGGAACGTTGACCATAGCTTAAAAATGTAAAAAAGCATATCGGTGAATTTCCGGATTTATATTATGATGGTGCTAAAATAGTGTGTAAAGTTTGCGATAAACCGTTATTCTGCTGGCACAAATACGACTGTACAAAGCATGTCGACAATCGAAAAAGTGGTGTGCCATCGAGAAGCAATTTATGTGGGATTTACTATCCATGTTTCTCGAGTATGAGTTGCAACTTCGCCTACTGTTTCACGTACCGTAGACGAAACAGCAGATCGAAAAAAAAAATTCCATTGTACATGTTATGGTGCATGTATTGGAACCCTTTCAACCGATAAACAACACATAAGTATCGGCACCCTCCGCACCACACAAGTTTAATTTATTGTATAGTAATATAATAATTAGTCCGGGACGGCCGTTTCGAGGACAGGAATGGTCCTCATCATCAACCGGCGACCGAATGCGAGGACCATACGTGGACGTAGCCCTATCTAACGCATTTATCCATTTTTATTTGTTGAGGGAGTTGACCTTTATGTTCTATTCTAGCTGTACGGTTGTCATAAACTTGTCTGATAATTCTTATGTATTTCTCCAATATTCCATACATTTTCAAGGTTTTCCACATTGCTTATCTGTTTATTGAATTAAACGCTCTTTCAAGATCTATATGTATACTCCATTCATGTGTTCTTTTTCTTCTTTAAATACAAATGTCATCAGAGCAGGATCTGTTGGATCTAAAACCCATTTGATTTTCTCTAAGTTTTCCATTGATAGCTTTTCTTAATCGGTCTACGATTTTCTTTGTTAGTACTGTGCTAACAATACACAAAAGTGTAATAGGCCTCTCCGCACACAGAGTATTTGGAATGATTACAATTGATTAAATATAAAAATCTTGCCTGTGTTATCATACGATTCTCTTAAGCTTACTGCATGTGTAATTCGAGTAGAATGCTTTTGGTTTCCATTATAAAGCAGTTTAGATGGATCGATGAATAAATACCATTCATAGATTTTATTCTCTATCCCAAGTTTTTGCATTAAGCAGCTCACATCTCGACAAGCTTAGAGTGAGATATCCGCGGAAAAAACCTTAAAAATGTTTTATATATATTTTATGTTATTTCATGGTTTTTATCGGTAAACATCAATATAGTCTCATCAATATCTGCTGTGCTATTTGCAGCGGATATTTCTGTACAAAAGTTTCGAGTAGGTGCAGGACTGTGTGAAATTGGTTTGGTTGTTGATCTAATATTTAATAATTTAATTGCAAGTGTTTAATTTTGCTAACATTTGTTTGACAAAAGTATTTATTATGGTGATTGGACGTTCACGTAATTTCATCCGCATTTCAAAAGCCGGGTGTTCATTCCTTCCTATATCTTATTCAACAAATATCAAGAACTCGTGATTATTCTTGATTTCCTATCGAAAATCCAAACTATAATCCTAAATATAACTGTAAGCTCTTTCAACCGGTTCTGATAACCAACTTTTCTGAGTAGCAGTTGCAAATATTGTCATTGTTTTCATACAAAAAAAAAAAAAACAGACAAGGGTGCTTTGGCATTTAAGTGTTTACTTGAAAGAACTCAAAATATGGGAGCCTAGATCAATTTTATTTAAATAAAATAAAATAAAACACGTATACTACAGAAAAGACGGTTAAAAGCTTCCCCACAACGGCCATGAAATTAATAATCTAATAAACTAGAAAAAAAACACAATTTTACACGAATTTCTGAATTTCTAATTCTAAAAATTCTGGGAATATAGCAAAGAAATTAAAAAAATCTTTATTTCGGTAACAATGCATATCAAGGATTTCTGATGGGATTGCCAGGTTTTTTTGATATATTCAATTTATTTATTAAATAGTACTGAACAACTTGTTGGCCAGTGTTACAATAATAACACTTTAACAGTTTAATTTTTGTTAACAAAAAAAGAAACAATAGTAGGTATAGGATATTGAGATAAAAGTATATTTTATTGTAATTGTGCATATGAAATATTAATATGAACGCACGCGGAAAGTGAGTTAAAATTGATGGTTGGTTATATGTAGCTTTGCCTGAAAATGTGCTTGTAGGCACGAAACCCGTAATAGTTCCCTGTGTTTTTTGATAAAGAGTTGTGAAAATCCAAACATATTTTTTTCTATTCTCTTGGTTACAAACTATTATATTGCGAGGCGTTTGTTATCATAAATCTTAAAAGTCAACCAAAAAATAGATCTTTCCCTGCGCTCGAGGCTTCGGACGAACATTTAGATATAATAGTTATATGAATAAAAATTATTTAGTATACGTAACCAAAGGCACAGTAATCATGTAAAAAAATCAAACAGCGCACAGGCAAAGCAAACGTTTTATTTTAATTAATCCATGTCAATTCTTATTGACGTGACCGTAATTTTCAACTTTCTCTTCTTAAACCACAGTCGAATACATTCAAAGAATTTAAACAAACTCATTAAGTGTTACCTCATTTGGTATTTACAATGCTCCTATTATATATTATACGTATTCATTTGCCCAAGAGTTCTGTTTTTCTTAATTGTAAACTTGTAAGTATGTGTTTCTAAATATCCTTGGAGCAATTTCTTGAATTTTTGTATTTTCGATTGGTATATTAAGTACTATTTCTAAAAATTCAACTTTCAACACATTAACTATGACAGTACAAATACTGGCATTTTGATCTTACCAAGGACGGCTTACATGTATCTTGTTTGTTACGAAACCATAACAAACAAGACTTTTTCCAAAAATATCCGTTAATGTTTGTAAAAATTTCCATCTTCGATTTATAACTTACAATTAGCTGTATCCAAGAATAGCACTTGTAATTTCTCTCTCGAACTCATCATTTATCGGTTATGGCCCAGCCCAAATACAGCTCCGTTAGAACCTGATTAACTATCGACAACATAATAAAAGTAAAATTTGATGGGAATCAATTTTCGAAGCTATTTTTCCGAAAATTTATTATTCGCAGCAACGGCAAAATAAAAGTACAAGGTGTTAAGTACAATTTTATGACTACACAGAAATTCTTGTTAAAAATAATTGTTCAAGATCATTTTTGTTTATTGTGTTTCCGAGAGTCTAACTGACGAAAATTCATCCAAAAATTATTTATGTCTAGAGCCAAGATAAACACGTAGATTCTGGGATCGCATTTTTATTGAATTTATTTAAACATCAACATTTGAACACAAAATTGTGTGTATTAGCATATTTTCCACGGCATATTTATTTGACAGAAATCGAAAACGTTTTTTTATCACCAAACTAACCTATAATTTTAATGTTTGATGATCGTATGTTTGAAAATGTTAACAAACTGAGTTTTATTACCATAACTAAACGTAACTACTATTGTGCTTAAGATAAACAAATACCTTTGGTCATTTACCTTGCAATTAAATTGATTTCTTTTGCCAGTTATCGCACAAATCTGATTTAAACATTCGTTAGCAGAAATAGGTAAATAAGATTGTACATAAAATATCCACAACTGTTCTTTAATCTCGATTAACTTACCTGAATTTCAGAAAATGTGACAGGTTGCGTTCTATATCTCGCTAGAGTTCCTCTTCTCTTTTTGGGTACAACGCGTCGATGCAAAAGTGACATAGGTTCTGGATACACTGAATCCATAGCTGCGAAAAACAAACAGCGATTTAGTAATGATTATTTAAGTAAACACAATAAATTGGAAGTTAACAGAAGTGAATAAACGATCACCCAGATTATTAACCCTGTTAAACTAAATAAATGCAGATATGTATTATGTATTTAGTAAATGCTGAATTTACTGGATTTACTAAAGCACGACTTTCTATTCATTTTGTTGCTTGTATTTACGAGTGACCCACTTGAAAAGAAAATATTTACATAAAATTCCCCAAAGCGGAGATCAAACAGGATTGAAATTGTCGATTCTAATCGTAACCGATCGTAATCGTAATTTTAATATGTACCTGTGTCTTATATTTAATTAGTTACGCCCATGTCTTCTAATAAGTCGCCCCACTTCTGATAAGTCGTACTATGTACACTATTGCCATATTGTGCGTAGTAAGTCTTGAGTGTAGCCTCACGCATCTTAAGCTGGTGAAAATGTTCAGCGTATCTAGAGAGTGATACAATCCAAAAAAATAACGTAAAAGTATTAGAGGATTTAAAACTCAAAGTCAGAAATAATTATGAAGCTTTGGAGATTGCTCCACCGTTTGTTGTAGACTTGTGCAAGACTGCAGAAACTACCCTATGAGAAACTTAACATAATTCCTCATTTATCACCAAAAATATCAAATTATGATTGACGTCAGCATATAGCAACTAGTAGGTGATGCTACAGAGGAAGCGTTTTTGAGCTCGTGTTTACGAACGCACATTTTGAAGTACTAGACTTTGCATAGACCTGTTCACATGTAAGCGTGCAGTTTCAAGAAAGTTTCCAACTCCTGAGATTTTTTAGACCAAAAACAATCACTTATTTTTGTCAGTGTTAAATACCAACTAATGGTGGCCATAGTACAATGTTAAATTATGCAGGTCTTCGTTTATACATTTCATAGCTTCGATAAGCTCGGGGGCACTGAATGAAAAATAACGTTGCGTGTCGTCTGTATATAAATGATATCTACAATAGTTTAAGACGTTGAGAAAAATACTTGTACAAATAGAAAACAAAAGTGGACTTAAAATGGTTTCTATCAAACCAAAGGAAATATCGATCTTTTCGGGGATGCGATTATTTAATACAACTTGCTGCCTCCTATCTTACAAGTATTGCTTTGCAAGTGTCACTGCAGATGGATTACCACCGATGCACTTGTCGAAAACCAGCGAGATAAGCACACCGGTGTAATCCCTAAATTGACGCAGTTGGTCGTTTAAGCAACGTTCAAACGTTTTCGAGAAGGCAGGTAAAATACTAATACGGTGCAACTCTTTCATCCCACCCACAATATGTCTTAGGAATAGGCTTAATAAGAGATTTCCAAGAAGTGAGGAATGCCCACATATCAGTGCAATGATTGAAAATATGAATCACATAATCCGCGGGTGGAGGTATACAGATTTTCAACATACGCGTGTCTATATTATCCTTCCTGCAAGTATTAGTGAGTGATTTGAGTACATCGGCCGAAATAAGTTTTTTAAGCTGGAATTTGTGAACGAGAACCTCATGATTTGCGATGTTTGCGAAATTTACAGTTATAGAACAGGACGTTTTAGCAGGCATGTAAAGTGTCTATTCAATGCATTTAGATCTTTTAACGAATCGGGAGTACGGTTATTGTTGCCCTTTCCAAATCTTTCGTAATTTCTGCACATGAAAAGTGATTTAAGGCGCAACGATAGTTGAAATGGGCATGCTTTTCTCGTTTGATAAGCCCTATTGACCTCATTTTGAGGGGACTTATAGTATTCAAAATGGGTCTGGTCCTTGGATCTTCGATAGCGCTGATGAGTTTGGTTTCTAGTCTTCATCATGAGACGAATATTATAGATTAACCAAGGGGCTAGCGGTTTAGTTACAGTTATTGTCTTAATAGGTACATGTTTATCAAAAACTCGGACAAGATTAGAGTTAAAGAAAGAAACTTTCAAGTCAACCGTAGGTAAGTCGAAAATCAAGTGCCAAGACACTTCATATAGGTTTTTCATAAACCTGTCACAATTAAATTGTTTAAATTATCGCGATAAAAAGCTCTCTTTAATGATTTTTGTATTTTTAGACTTATATCGCAAGATATGATTCCTATGATTTAGGCAAAAAGATGAAAACAGCTTTTCTTTAACTTGCAAATTTAATTTAGTCTTCTTCGTGGAGAACTGTCGAACAAAAAAAGTCGAAAAATAAAAAAAAACGCAAATTCACAAAATACTTAAAATAAGTGTTTTGTCATTGTTACAACAAAGAATACAGACAGAAAGGGGGAATTGTTACCTAAGAGGCTGCAGGACGTTAAAAATTATTATGATTATAAATGCAAAGACAAATAGAAAGAACCCAACCAAAAACAAAAATAATATTAATATAAAATTGCAAATGTACGTATGTATTTTAAAACAGGTGATGCACAAAGTGTCCGGTGCTTTATAGACGCTAATGAGAACGCTTCGAGATACCCGAGTATGCGGCTAAAAACAGCAGAGAACACAAGAGAATCGCATAAAAACGGAATTGGGAAAGCTTGGTGTAAATGCGTAATGTTGAAGATAATTTTGATAAAAACAAAAATTTGGGTATAACATGTTCTCTTGTTATAGCACCAACGAAGCCACAAACAAGCTATTGTTTCCAGGTCCATTTTGCAACTAATTGAAATTATATTATCAACAGACATTCTTTTGAAACGTTTATATAACGTACCACATGTATGCTAGCTATTAACAAACACGCGCTAGAAAGCGCGTATACCCTAACCTATTTGGTTCGAACCCAAATAGAAATTGATGTTAGGGATGAACGTTCTAATCAAAATAAGAAACTTACAGATGAATGCAGAAGTCCTAGCATCACTTCTAATAAGTATATTAGAAGCAGCGTCGGTTCGTGCACTGTGGCTGCAAAGCTGCATTACAATCTCGTGCATACCTTATATTGTATATTGTACTATGCAATAGAAATGCACGAGGAAATTGAATTGAACTCCTACTGACGGCACCACCACTGATTAGTATTTTATGCGTCAAACCCCTCCCTCAACAAAAGAACTAACAAATAAATAATAGCCAAGTTAAGGTGTTGAGTTTTAATTAATTGTTACCAGCAACTGCTACAGAAACAGCGTAATACAATAATACATTCAGTATGTTTTGCATAGACATTTCTAAATAAGAATTTCAAATCAATCTATCCAGTTACCCTTGGCAAACTTCCTTGAGAATACTACTTCTACGTAAAATTTATAATAATACTTCTGCATCATTGATAGTATTCCTACAAAATATTCACACACTTATTGGTAAGCGTAGAATTCTTTTAAAAGTATTATATTTGTACTTCCTGCTGTTTCTTATTTACAACCAGCTGAGGTCTCGCAGCGTGGCTATTCGTTAATACCATACTGAAAATCAATGTTTACTTGATTTTACCGATGTAATTGAATTCAGTTACTGAAATAAGAATCACATTAGACGCTGGTAGAAATCGAACCTACGACTTCCTTTTACCAGACCGGCGCACACCACAGTCTCTTGTAGCATCGAAACCATTATTAAATACCCAGATGTTCGTTTCATTAATTAAATTAAATTACATGGGCAAAATGGAGTAAATATCGATTTTCCGGTAGGTACACTCAAGTCCAAAAAATTCAGTATGTCTTCTGTTTATTTTTTGAACTGAAAAACTTTTCCAGTTTTCTTTCTAAAAAATGTCTTTAACTCCAACGGATGTACCCAGGACAGCAGCTGCAGTGCAAGATAGCCGTAGCCAATGTTATGCGACTCAAGTTCTAGGTGTCACTCATTCAACAATCCAAAGAGCGGTTGTACATTTTAATGAAAGTAGCAGCTATACTGGAAGACCAGGAGACCGTAGAAGAGCAACGTCCGAACGAGACGGTTTCTGATGGCTTTGAAGAATATGGATCTGACTTCGATTACGAAAACTGGAAACATGCCGATTGGAGCAACGTATTATTCTCGCACGAATCCAGATTTTTGCGTAAGATGCCAGATGGACGGGAAAGAATTTGGAGAAGACAGGGAGAGCGATTTGCTCAATGCATTATTGTGGAAAGAATCAGTTACCGGAAAGGCTGCGTTATGGTTTGGGGCCGGCATATGTAACGAAGTCCATACTGCTATTTCTATTATGCGGCAGATTTGAAGATTAGCTACTTAACAGTTCTTGATTGTTACGCTGACATTTTATTACTAAAGCATCTAAATCTATTCAGATTACTGCAACTTTCCTTCAGAATACAAGTCAAAAGTAGTTGGTTAAGTAAAGTAGGATAAAGACTTGTGGCAGCATCTATAACCTTAACAATATCGCCACTGAACTTACATATCTAAAATATGGTTAATGCAATGATGCACTACCAAACTAGAACTTAATTAAATCTTCACCACTCCGTAACTTACATCATTAGTAGCAAATAATTGCCAACAATGACGTTGAACGATAAATTACAAATGTCAGCGTATAGTTACAGTATTTGTAACAAATTTTGAACTAATTCATTGTCTTATATACCACTTAGTGATCTCATACAGACAACCTTCTGCAATGGACGATTGCTAGCTTTAACAGAGAACGAAGTTGTTTAAACTCGACTACTCTAATTAGTTGAATATATAATATGCATGTAAAAAATTGATTATAACTTACCTAAAACACAAGACAATCAGTAAAGTGTATATACACGAATGAAATAGTTCCCCACTATTCATTATTCATTTTCAAGTACAATTCCAATAAAATTTTCATATAAGTTAAAACCCGCAGAAGTAATTGTCACTCACTATATAAACGATGTGGCAGTTCACTAGCCGTGCTAATTACACCGACTGCAGTATTAGGCTGTCGGACTTCCAATTGCTTATAAAATTTTATAACATTTTTAAACCTGCTATTTATAGATTATACATCAGTGTGTATGTAATGTATTACACCTGTAATGTAAACATACAATTAATATTGAGGGAATTTGGTCACTAAAATAATAATATTGGCTCACTCAGTGGAACATCTGATGACTTAAAAATAGTAAAAGATGATTAGAGCCCTATAAAATAAATCCAGACTAGAACGATTTATTAAGAAAGGACGTCATTTCCAAATATTAGCGTCTGCGTAATTTATTAAAAATAGATAAAATGATTGAAATAAAGGCAAATTCTGGTTAAAAGGCATCGAGTTACCTAATCAGTAGCTGCGATTTGTTAATTTGTCGTACATGGAAATGAATGCATATCATATGTGCACTTTTAACTTGAAAAAAGTCATTGTTACAAACGTATGTGATTCATTCATGTTCATTCGAGATCAAATTTTAAAAATATAATCAACTGAACCTGGTTATTAAAGATTGGTAATATATGAATTAAAAGATATTAGCTCAGAAAGCCATACATTTACTGTCCAATGATTTAACTTCTTCTATACTGCTCCAGTACGAGGTAGTAAATTAGGGTTTTCTGAGAATATTGGAACAATCCCATCGAAAACTATGGTATTATCTTGCAAGAGACGGTACACCTTAATTTTGCACAGTCGTATCTTTTTAATGAAACTTAACTTATGTCAAAAAATACGTAATAGATAATACCAGGTACGCCCTTTAAGATGCGGACGACAAAATTATGGACAGGACAATTTTATTTTTTAAAAACAAACAATTTTACCTCACATAACTAATTTTTCAACTTAAAAGTTATATAAAACTGGAAAACACATTTTATTAATAACAAAAAGCAAAGATAAATGCTGTTATTCAAGAAATGAAATGATTATTTTTTTTAAATCAAAAATCGCTTTTTGATCGGAAACTTGTACATCCTAAACGCGTTTGAAGAACTGCACGGCTTCATTCGTGCACTCCATTTTTGCATTATTCTCGAAATAAATGACCTACTGATGCGTTCTGAAGGAAAAATATTAACTGTTAAAATTTGTCGATGAAAGCCAGTAACGATGAACCGATTGATCGAGGGCTTTGATGTGTGCTGATTTACCGGCTTAATATCAAAAATGTCGAATATTTGCCAAGAAATAAGGTTTTTTGGAATATGTGGCGTTCCTACTAGTTCTGTCGAATTCGAAAGTTCAAATTCGAACCAAAAGTTAATGTTTACTGCAGTTTGCACGGATTAAATAGTTTCAGTAATTGTCATGTCAACAATAAATAAAAAAACGAACAAGTCTATACAATATAACACAGTACGAGAACACACGTAAATAAATAAAATAGTGTAGTAAATACTATATTAGTATATATTAAAATTCGACCCGTAGAATTCTTCCAGTAAACATATGGGATGTCCTTGGAGAATCTCCTTTAATTTCTGGCAAAATTGACTGCTTGTCAACAACTGTTTGGAATGTGTCCCAGCTCACTGCATTGCGTACACAGCAGATAGGATGAATATTCCATTGTTCATGAAAACTGTGTGGATGTATTGGGTACTTTATATAACGCTCTTATTGCAGCTTTTTTTTTTAGGAACATAGTGTGCGCTTCGGGGTATCCACAGCCAGATCCCATAAATTGCTCTCGAATGAAATAGCGAAAAGCATGCAATTTTCGCGGTTTTGAACGTTGGTATTTTGCCACCCGTCTAAAGCAAACATGGCCAACGACAACTTTCTACATAGCTCTTCAGAATGACGACTTACACATTCGAATGTTAAATTCCACATTAGAGATTTAGAGATAGGACGCTTCCTAACTATCAGTTTGTAGAATGGATAGGGATTGTGTATATTGAATATATTGGACTCCAATTTGAACAATTTATTTAGATAAAATGTGAGAAGGTCATGTTTGTGTAATAAGATTTTTTTCTTGAAAAAGGCGAACTTTAACTCGCACTCATGGTACGAAATGCTGTCTATCTGCTCATAAATTTTACTACTAACAAAAAGCCTAGCACAAAAGTAAAGGTAAGTTCTTACAATTCAGGTAGGTATTAATAAAAAATACAGAATAATCAGTCCTATCAGTCATGTGCCAGATACTAGTTATTCTTGATCATTTTTTTAATTAACTCAGTGTGAATCATTTAAGTGAAACTCGGCGCGCAGAAATTTTAGAAACCAGAACTCGGCAAAAAGTGTGCAATTTGTTTGATACAAAATATCCAACTAACAATATCTGCCAATCCATAGTAAGCAACATACAGAAAAAATCTAGAGCGACTGGGTATGTTAACACGATTGAAATACAAGGGATCCCAAAAAAAATAAATGAGTATGTAAAGATATTTTGTTATATGTAGGTGAAGAAAGATATTATGTTATATATGAATTCTCATAGTATAATCTGTACTATCATTACAAAATACAGCTATTGCAAGGACTCACTGAAGATGATCCTGCTCGCCGAATATGTAATGCAAAATTTATGCAAACTCTCTTTTCGGATGAAGCCTCATTTTGCCTGAATGCTACAGTAAATCAACAACATTGTAGGTGGATAGCATTTCGAACATTCTTTATTCAATAATTACAGGACAAAACGGAGAAAAGAACCTTGTTGAGAAACTTACGCTCAAAAAAAAAACAAAGCAAACTGTGGTTATACACAAGACTTAATTCCAGAGATAACTTATTTACTAAATTCCGCACAATAGGCCAGGAAGCGAACTAAAATTGTTGTCAATGTTTGTGTTGGTTAAAAGCAATATGAATTGAAGATCTTGCAAGAGTTTGTGCTTTTGCTTACGGACAATGAAACGTGTTGCACAAACGGCTTGCATATTGGGGAACTATAAACTGCACTCTATCTAAAAGTCGAGATGTATCAATGTTAAAATAGAGTTAGTTATATAAACATTTAATATCAATTTGATTTCGTCGACTATGCACTGACTCGAAGCCAAATCTTTTCAACGATATTAAGGAGGATATAAACCAAACTTTTTGAAATGCAGTCTTCATTTGTTTAAATTTGATAATATACTATCAGATCATCCGCAAATAGCAACTTTTCACGTATCAAGACATCACAAAGATCATTAATGTACAATAGGAAGAATAAGGCGCCTAGATTGCTTCTCTAAGGGACTCCTGAGGTATGTGCAAAGGATTCTGATTACAGTACATATACTGTTTTCTATTTAGCAGGTACATGTGGAACAAAGATGTTAAATCTGCAGCAAACCCAACGGCTTCAAGTTTATTCAGCAACAACCCATGATCAAAGGCTTTGAAGAAGTCTGTATATGCGATATCCACTTGATCGTTAATCCAAACATTCTGATAGGTACTGACTCAGTATGGACAAGTTAGTAACGGTCTGATTTTACAATTTTAGGCAGCTCAATTATATTTATTAAAATCCATAATGTTACTAAATTTTTTGTATTTTTTGTAATAGTGATTCCTTCATTTAATATTATTGATATGTTCTTTAGTAAACCATATTGGTGACGATAATGTGATGATTTGAAAACCAGAAGTGGGCGAAATTTGCAATTGATTAAAAAATGTTTATGTTTAACATAATGAAATTGACCTCTCCGATCATTTCATTGAAAAGCAAATTACTTGAAATTTAATGAATTTATTCCATAGTTTTGGTGGGTAACGTGATTGTATACAAAGCTTATTAACATGGTGATATGGGTTGTTAACTCATTTTTATCATCTAGGTTTTATTATCTATTTTTTTTTTTATGTAGAGTAGGTAGCCCTCTTCATCTCACGATTTAACTGACCTATCACACTACTCGGCTTTGAATTCATGTTATTTGATCTTCATTAAATATGTTTCGCAGTTTACACCCTCGCAAACTCCATTGTTTTATGGCAAGACCTTGTAGCAAGTTATTGCCTTTCATTTGAACTGATATTGCATTCAGATCGCATCACAAAATGAAAATAAAATTAAACAAATAAATAATAAATGCCGCCTTGGTCCTTGGCTTACTTCGCATTTTGAGTCACAATTCTAAGCGCAATTCTGTTTCCTTTTTGTTCTTCTTCGCGTCTTACTAAATTAGAAAGTATATGGAAACTATTTGCAAATATTAATGATGCGCAACTTCTTAAATAAATAGTAAAAACATTCAATTTCTTACTAGTAACGAAAGTAAAGCATTTAGATATCAATCTCAGCAATGCTTTTTGTTTTCAAAATTCAATCAGGTAGTATCAAGGCACAGCTTCACCGCATACCTATATATGAGTCTCCGCTCTTTCGTAGCAAAATCGAAAACCAAAAGAAACATAAATTAAGAACCGCAAAAAGACAAAATTTTTACTAAGTATTATTTTGATAATCTAAAAAATTTTAATATTTAGCCAAAACAATTCCGGCTAACTACTAGGCACATAATCTTTTATTCAGAATCTTTTTTGTTCTCCTGCCCTGAGAATTTTATATTAAGGGTGATAAGGCATAATCTTTGGCATGAGGCAAAAGGCATAATTCGTATTTTTGGAGCAGGATGTGTGTTTCAATTTTTTTTTCAATAATCGTCATTGGCAGTTGTCATTTACCAAAACATTGTTCTAAAGTAATAGTCTTTAATGTTTGAAAATTTATATTACAACTGAATACTACTCTAAACTAATTAAGTACCTTTACGTTTTTTGTTCTAAAATTGCTAATCGAATTTCCTAATATTTTAATGGATCAACTTTATTCCAAATGTGGTGACAAGATAATCTCAAGTTCCATGAATAAAACGACGTTCGTTGTCTTACATTCCTTCGGACGATATCCAAGAGATTTACTTTACAACCTTGAATACCTTTTATATTAATATTCGCATTTTGCATTTAAATGAGCCACATTTTCAGGTATTTTCTTAATTTTCTGTTCAACACGCCACTCCTAAGTCATTAAAAGCAGATTTGTGAGGAATAAGTTGCTATGGAGCATTTTTTGTAACTTTCCAAATACTTCATCACTTGAAAAATCCATGTTGCTTTCCACTTCATCCGTACTTAGTACTTGAGCCGTACATATTAACAAATATTACAACTAAAATATTCACAAAATCTCTCAACACAGGGCAGATAGTAATTAATACATGGTTACGAAATTGCATTTGCATTCTCAAAATTCTCCATTCTCGAATGCAAAGCGATACTTCGCACCTTGAATTAAAAATAACGTACTGAATGAAAGAAATCACAGATTTAATTGATTTTTCTAGATATTAACTATAAAGCGTATTCCTCTCTATCTTGCTGAAACCATAGACGATGGACCTACAATTCGTTGATCAACAATGCCAGTCCACACATTAAGTTTTTGGAGATGTTGTTTAGAATGTTTCATCAGCCAGTGTGGATTCTCAGTCGACCAATAATGCCAGTTATGGCTATTTACAAATCAGAAGCAAAACGTAGCTTCGTTAGAAAGTAAAATATTGCTCAAACAATTTTAATCATTATTAGACGGATCCATCGTTGTTCCACAAAACTGCATTCGCCTGTCCGGACCACCTTCGTTAAGCTCATGCACAAAATGTCCCTTATATGGGTCGTATTTGTTTTCTTCTCCATATTCGAGCAACAGATTTCATTTTCTAATACCGGTTGGATGGTTGGCCAATCGGTCGTCATTGGGTGTTTCGCAGACGCCTGTGCATTGGAAATGCTTATTATATACATATATAATCGAGTCCAACTTAAAAAAGGTGAAAATATTGAAATCCCTGTAGATGTTGACGGATTTCGTGGGCGCAAACGAAACATTAACTGAATATATCAACTTATTTCATAGTTTTTCTATGATCTGCAGCACTATTAGGTTTCGTTCAAATTGGCAAAGTTATCTTGTCAGTAACCAACATAAACCAGCTTGTTTGCATTTTTCTCACCTTGTGATAATTATTCATTAACAAAAACGGAACTTTACGACACTTTTGGTATTCAGCGCTATATCAGTTTTTTTTTTCATGATACGTGAACTACTCCTCCTTTATCCGACATGTACAGTGGCGGCGCGGTTTTTTGGCGCGTTCCGAAAAACGCTTACAATATTTTAAGAACAATAGGCAAAAAGCTGTTGAATAATCGTGAAAAATCAATTTCAAATAAATGTAACAAATTTTTCATTTTTGAATTCTGCACAATTCATTATTTTAAAAGAAGAGGAGATTACAAATCACGCAGTAAAAACTAGAGAAACATATACAGGAGATCTTTCGAAAATTTAGATGTACGATTCGCCTCACTTATAAAAATTCTCAAAGAAATAATAATGGCAATAAAGACAAAGGCGTTTGCACTCTGATTCTTTTATTCTTGACTATACCGATCATAACTGCAACTTCGGAGAGATGATTTTCAAAATTAAGGCTAGTAAAAACTTGTGTGCGTAATCCTATAACAGTTAAATGTTTATCTGGATTGCCTATTTTGAACATTCAAGCTGAGAGAGATAAACCAATGAAGATATAATAAATAAGATATGCCAATAAAAAATATACAATCCTAAAAACAAAAACTTCCTTCTACAAAGCAAACAAAATGATGATGATTTAGTATATATGAAATTAGCTACAACATAACATCCAAAAGATAATAAATAAGACATATAACACAAGACATATATATATATAAAGACATATAACATAAGACATACAAGACAATTGTTACACAAAGTATACATGAGTTATATCCACTGATAAGTAATAACTGCAAACGATTCATGCCTTGCATTAATGATATACGTCTTGTATTATTTCTGCAAACAATAGAAGCGTCTTGCAAAAGGTAACAATATCTAAAGTAAGCATTCTTTACACCTATATAAGGAAACAGAAATAATGTTTGCAGCAGTATTAACTTAGCATTGTTAGTGTCAGTTTAACCTAAACTCTGTTAGTTTTACTCAAGTATATTTTGTAACTTCCTGTCTGTTTGAACATCAAATAAATTTTTTTAACGAACGATTAAATTCCGTCCGTTAACTCATGTCTATCCTAGGTTAAAAGATTTTTCAAACGGAGGCGAATAATCTTGCATTGGTAATAGTGTTGGTTGTAGTGTTCCTAAGCAAATGATTGTATAAAATTATACCTTTGTATATGATGTGCGTTATAGTTATAGTCGAAACTTTGGTACTTGCAAGTTCGCATTGTATACAAACGGACAACCAATAACTTAGCTTGAAATAAAACACAAGAACAATAGTTCTAATGTTTCAAGTGCTGCTTCGAATACTTACTGAAGATCGATAATTTTACATTTGTGCTTTAGTTCTTAATATACAGCATGATTCGGCAGTGTACACGTGAAAATAATTATTTTCTTATCTAGGTTCGTATCTGATTTTCATAATCAAAAAATTCTAACCAGCGTTCTTAAAATGGTCCAAATTTTCGCTTAATTTCCAATTAATACCTAAGTTTTAAATAAAATAATCTTTATTTAATTTTTTTGTATTATCACGCTATCTGAGTTAATTCCTTTGAAGCACAAAATCATTTTCTTGTTTTCATATGTGTTCATGTGACAGTGATTTAGCGATTATTAGTTTGTTAGAAAATGCCACCCACTTATTGAAATTTAGAATATGCAAGCGTGGTGTTTGTTCATGGTTTTTGCAATAGGAATGCTACGGCTACTGCCGAAAAATATCGTCAACGGTTTCCACGCCAGGGAAATCCTGGTAAAAACGTATTTATTGAGTTTTCAGTAAACTATGTGAGGCCGGAATGCTTTCCAGTGCTAACATGCACAGCATAAAATGTTTAGAAGTCAGTAGAGGTATTTTTCAACAATAATAAATGAAAAGAACATTATGTTTAAAAAATGTTAATGTATGAAATTTTGTTTATGGAAAACAAATGAAAATCGAGTAAGAATATATGAGTTTTTTACGTTATTTTCACGTGTACAATACATTCTTGAGTTTACTTCATTCTTTGCGACTCACCCTGTATTATTTAAACTGTGTTCTTTCGCATAATCAGCTAAATCTAAAATTTTCAGAGAAATGGAGGTTATGTTATCGCAAGTATTTGAAATTGCACTAACCAATTAAAAATGTGTTTATTAACAGGTTATTATGTAAGTTGTACAAATGTAAATAAATAATTGAATCAGAAAATTCTTCTCCGAAACAGTAGCGTCCTGGACTTTAACTATTTCTAACATTGCCCAATTTTATCAGTTTGTTTAATTTAACTAATTTAATACTCACCCAATTTAGATGTTATTTTTGTAAAAGTGTATATAAGCCTTAATTTATCTCATGCTACTTTGTATTACTGGCGTATACTCATTCATTCGTTTATTTTTTCAATGGTTATAGAAAGGAAGAAGAAATTAGGACAAATCCAAAAAAAAACCTTTGAATCACGATGACGTGCGAGGAAGTGTGAGATGTAAACACTTCTCGTTTACATTAGAGAGAACTTGCAAAAT
The DNA here is from genome assembly GCA_902654985.2 of Oryctes borbonicus. Lineage (NCBI taxonomy): Eukaryota > Metazoa > Arthropoda > Insecta > Coleoptera > Scarabaeidae > Oryctes > Oryctes borbonicus. Next base: position 5,046,825 of record LR736863.1, read on the forward strand.
GTTAATTTATATCTTATTAAATTTACATTAGCGTACCAATCGTTATTTGTTGCTGCTATTACTTTCAGGTTTTCCGAGAACCTGCTATTATTATTTGATTAGATGTGTGCATACATTTCTATACGGATTTGCGGAACTAAACTTATTTCTTGCAGGTCATGGTGAACTAATCAAGAAATTGTTTTAAATGTTTATTTAATGGAATACTATACGTATGCGTACTTGAAATATCGTTTTTTGATGAGGTACACGACAAACAAGTAAATCTTATTGTATACTACGGTGAATTTCCACATGTTTGTTTCTACATTGTCAGTTAACCAATGTAGCGATTAATGGCACCAATTTCCGTGACCAATAAAACGAAATGTCTTGAACAAGCGCCAAAACATTTACTAATATACGGATGTCCATTGTCTGCATGGTTGGTGGTGGTGGTAGAAAAAAGAGGAAACGTTTTTTGAGTTTTCGTTATTTTTAGAATTTAACCTATTTCGGATTTAATACAATACTCGGAAAGAAAAATACTGGAGTGCCAAAGTAGTAGTAATTAGAGATAAATACAAATATAAAGAAGTAAATATTTGTCTCCATAAATTCGTTCGCATCCATTACATTAAGAACACAAGACAAACTAATACTTTTCTATTATTTCATGATGCAAAATGTTCAAGAAAACGATATGAATATAAATCTTCCATGTAGTATTACATTTACCAAATATCACGAAGTGAGATAATCTTGTATGATCCGAATATAGATAATACACGCCGAGAGGCGAAATAATTTTTTTTTGTCCTTCTAACAAAATGCAATGATTGAAGTACTTTTTGTTGATTTAATGCATGCACTCTGATAAAACAATAAAAAAAAAATGTCAATGGAAATATGAAGTACCACCAGCTGTCCTTCCAACAAAAAACACAGCTGCGTTCACAAAAAAGTCAAAATTAAAATTATGTTACCGTAACCGAATTGAAATTATTACACTGACTAATATTGTTGTTCATCCAAGCAAAAAATCTCAAAGTCTTTGTTAACTTAACAAACGACCTTCTTTGTGTCCATTTGCTAGTTCAATGAATACTCGGCCTTGGCAAGAAAAAGTCATTTTTATGTGCAAAATTCAGCTCATTTGTCAACATAGTCTCCTTTGAGGTCGATACACTTAGTCTAACGTTTTTCTTTTGAATTTTTTGCAATTGTTTTTGTTGTGATGGCTTCATTTGTAAGGGCTGGACACTCTTCATCAAAAATTTAAATTCGTTTAATTTCAGCTGTCCAATATGTTATGCCCGATAACGAAGGTTCAAAGTTCCCATAAACTTCACGATCTATCTTGTTTTATGATAAATTTGACAATTTGAATTTTTTTCATAATTCTGGCGTTTCCTTGATGGCCGATATCTTAAACACCTTACACGCCAGAGTGGTGATTCTAATTTTATTCGATTGAGTACTTCTTGGTTTCGGTAATGTATCGAAAATTACGGATTCCCCAGTATATTTCTCCATAATCTGATAGAGAAACTGCTCTAGAATTTTTTATTGACACTTACTTAAATAGAAATGTTTATGACAAAAACTTTCTAGGTGAGTTTCTCAAGCCCATGCGTAATCTTGACATCACAAAATATTCCTCTAGAAATATTAGTAAATGTTCAACAAAATACAGCATGAAGGAAAATGGTGATCACTTGGAATGGATGTTGAAATTGTTAAATGCTAAATGTTACTGATTGATATTAATAAATATTGTTAAAAAGACAAAAGTTTATAGATTTTATCACTGCACTTTATGAATCTTAGCGACACAAATGTATTGGCGAAAATTCCAAGAAATACTCAGTCGAATCAAATTTCGTTCGCCGCCCTAGAATGTAGGGCGCCTGAAAAATCGGCCGTTAAAGAAATAACGGCATTCCCTTAATATCCAAAATTATATCAATTACCTTAAATACTAAGACAGATAGGTAAAAATAGGAAATATTTGTTATAAATGAAAAAACAAAACTTGTTTCGTACACTGCGGAAACTGAACATCCTGTATACTTGAGCAGTTGTGTTTTGCAGTGCTTGTCTCCGAATATTTTTTATTTGAATACTTTTACTCTAAATTGCTCAGAGAAGAAACTATTTTCACATTCGCCCACGCAACAATGAACTTCCTAATAACACCGACTTTAAAGCTCTTATTACCTTTTGTGTCTTTATTCCCTCTTAATTGTTTCATAATTTCTTCCATTACTATTAATTTTCACTCTAGTTTGATATACACAGTTTTGTATATCTTGTCCGTCTAGCTCTATCTTAACATCCTTTCCAATCCAATGATATTGCATCTTTTCCATATTAACGTTCGAGCATCTCGTGCGATAGTCTCGAATTAGTTTCTAGCCAATTTTATATAGAATTCAAAGTATACGAGATGGTTCCGACCTCCAGCTATGACCAAAAGCGGTACATATCTCGATATATTTTAAGTACTACACTATCACGGAAAACTACGAAGTTCTCATATTTTTCCAATTCATATTGTCTCAGATATCAAAGGCAAGCTACATGTATAGTTTTTCCTCTATTCTTGTAGAAAACATTAAAAACAGTACTTCTAACAATTTCATCTTGTTTGTTCCTGTCGTGTTTGTAAAAATATCACGCAATCCACGAAGATTTAACGACGTCAGTTCAATCTTTTTACACTAAAAAATATTCAAATTATCAAAATCAACTTTTCCAACCGTCCAATTACCGCAAAATTATAAAAATCATTAATGCATCATCCTTGAAAAAAGAATTTTAATGTAATAATGTTAAATTAAAATAAAAGTAACACTGTAATCAAATATTATTGCATAAGAGCTAACTTCTCCAAGGATTATAAATAATAATAGTAGTCAACTTATAAAATATTCATATGGCGTTTTATAATATAATATTCATACGTCCTTCTTAGTTCGGTAACAAGGTTATAAATAATCAAATCATTCAACATCACTTATTGTTTATTATTTTTAATAAGGGCGTTGCTTTTTTTTAATAATTTGAAAAAATAAAATAAAATGAAGTTTCTGCCCCACAGAACATTTTTATATGCGGACATATAGCATAGTTAAATTCTATTCATTCGCCTACTTATGAAACAAACTTAAACAAATCTTACCTACATATAGACATATGGCGATCTACATTGCTATGTTTAGACTACTTTCTCTTTTACTGTACGTAACACAATGCAGTTGATGCAACTGCAATTTTCTCTTAACTATTATTATGATAATGTAATAGCCATGTTGAAGAAAACATATTTCCTATTCATATCTCCAACAAAGTATTATAAATCAACAACAAATAATCAAAAAACAATAGAATTCGTTTCAACGTGGTTCACTTCCTAAATTGTTTAGCCATATCCTTTACTGTTACTTGCATTAAAGATTTATAAATCAAAGTAATCAAACCTTTTTTTGTCATCCATAGCTATTAGTTTATTGTATTAAAGCTATCTTCTGCATATTATTATTTGTTTATGTCACATACCAAAAAATACGATTACTATTATTTACTTGCTTTCTGAAAACTATTATATGGGCTATATTTGATAAAGTCTAGAGTAATTACTTTATTAATTCGATACACAACGACTTGTGGCTGCATCGTTATACTAATCGATTGACAAACTTGTGATTTTATCGTAATAATCAACGATTATCTATCAAGGCCAAAAAAGTATATATTAAAAAATTTCTTTTAAAACCCTCTCTCTAAAATGTTACTAATTATAGAATCTATCATCTGACTGAAACAAATGACTAACCTACTTTTCGTGCTACAGGAAAATTGAAAAACACTTGCTGAACTGATTTCAACAATGAATGTTTTGAAGGAAATTTTATTAATCTTCAAAAAATGAACTACAGCTTATACACATTTTATATAAAACTGCTTTATATACTAGCATATGTGAAAGCAGAATCAAGTTTAATAACTTTTACAGTTAAAATATACGCGAGTATACACAATGACCTACTTCAGGCCGAGAATCCTTTCATTTTTAAGTCCCTATCTTGTAAAGACGTCAAATATATCGTAAAGATAAACATATATTGTTTACTATTTTCCCGATAACGTATGTTTGTTTTCTAATAGCGCCGTTAGTAGTGAAAATATCGGAAAAACGTACTTACTTTGAACGCTCGAAGAAGGCATTAGAGAAATTGCAGATTGAAAATTATCGCCAAAGTATCTCCTTTTGTTTTCTACGTACAAATTTGCAAAATCGCACCTTACACAGACACTCTAGTAACTACACTTGAACGGCAAAACTGTATATAATAACTTGACTCTGAACCTTTCAGTGTTCTGAGCTAATTTTAAACATTGTGGCATCGCGACGCAAGTCGACGGCTGAAAACAATTCTAAGCGGGAAATCCAACTTTAAGAATTTCTTCTTTTCTACTTCGTTACAGAAAAAAATATTCATGCATTACCGGAAGCGAAAAGACCTTGTGCAGCAAGAACTCTAATACGCACGAATTGCATTACGACTGTGTACTGACAAATATCTTGTGAGCAAGTTATGTATCACTACCTTGAATTCGTTGTCCGTTGCGGAAGCACTAGTGCGGCACGCGAATCTTTGCTACTGTTGTGTACTACATTTCATGTTTGTGCGCATACTAAGTATCGAAACAAAACGAATAGTATTTTTACAAAATCAACCGGCAAAAGTAATGTTTTAAATTATTTAGAAACATACAGTAATAATAACTCTCTCTAACGCATACGACATATGAAAAATCACATAAGTTTACAACTTTTCGTGCTTCGGACGAGCGCTTAAAAGTTGTTTGCCCCATAAAATCGACAGGCGAGGCGATTCGTGCTAATTATTTTAAAATAGCGCACGTCAGTTTCGTTCTGCTGCGTGTTTTGCGAACGCGATTAAATTAAAAGGTATAGATCCTCTACAAAATTTATCTTTCTATTTATGACGCTTCGTAAATTCTATGAAACGGGCCGTTCTTTTTGTAACAAATTTATCAACTTTCAGAGATGGCGTAAATAAATAATCAGTTGTATGTGATTCACACTTCATGGACAAGAGTGGATCTAAGCCAACAGCTTTCAAAGACATCTGCTCGTGTTAATAGCCGAGAAAATATTTTGGGGAAGGCATCATACAGTATCCATGTATCACTTTCGTAGAAAGACAACAAACAATTACAGAAATAATTTGTTAATCTTAGAATTCATACATTTCTCCATATTGGTGCGAAATTTTTCCACATTTCTGCAATACGCTCTCGAAAAAGACACATACGTAGTCTTTATTTATAGGGTTATCTTTTCTTTAAACATTGGCTCCACGAAATTCTCTCAAATAGTTATGCTTACAAATACCGTGTACCCAAGGCAGACTTGCAGATTGGTGTCTGGTGGAAGAAAGAAAGAAAGTGAACACGCATAGTGTTTGCATTTGTTAGATTAGAATAAATACTGAGCAGTTTAGAAGAAAAGTTTCAAACAAAGAAGTAATCGGTGACAAGTGTAACATTGCAATCAAGTATACAGAATGTTTAGTTTCCGTTGCGTACGATACAAGTTTTTAAATGTCAACTTTCTTCGGTGTTCCCTATACCCGAGATAATTGAGACTTCTTTTGAATTCTGTTTGTTTAACGGCTGATAAATTATACGCCTTACACACTAAAATTTTATTCAATTCGGTATTTCTTGGAGTTTTCGACAATATGTCGAAAGTCTTTTTATATTAACTAAATTCTACAAGAAGGTCATTGATGCCGCTTCCAAGCTTGATTCATGTTATTTACTTTTTTTTATGGAATATATTCTTACAAAACTTAAAAGCTCACAATTTTTTCTCTATACCTAAAATGTATACTTCTTTGAAAAAAATTATGAAGCTATGTATGTTCATTTTCAAAGTATACATAGAGTACTATAACAAAGCATTACAAACTTTTGTTTAGCTAAAATTCTTCATTCATACAGCGCCTGGTAATATAAATAATAAATAACTAAAATAAATAAATAAATGTTGACTGGAGTTCAGTTTTTCAGTAATAAAAAATACAATAGTAATAATAACGTTTATTGATTCCAGGTGTAAAAAGACAACAGAATCAGTCTAAATGGAATGTAAAAGAAAATTGAACTGAAGGTGTCCATAAGGAATCAAACCCGAACCTAAAACTAAGAAAAACTTGAACCAGAAAACAATAAAAACCCTCAAATAACAATAATCTCTAATTGAAGGAACCAAATTAGGAATACAAGAGCAGAATTTAATAAGATTTAATGATCTTAATTGAAACGAGTAACATAATATACAGGTAAGTAAAAATTGTAGTGGCGAGTCTCGTATGCATGAACATTTTTGTTTTTAGGTATTGGTCTGCATTCTTATGTATTTAGCAAAAAGCTTTCAAAATATAAAAGAATTGTTATGTGAGACAAAAACAGATTTCATCAATATCTTAGGTTTATATCATTTACAGCTCTGATAACTTAGCCTGCAGAGACGAGTGCACTTTCTGTGCGCGTCACGAAATTAGCAGAGACTAGACAGATTCGTGTTTTGTCGATTTTCGGGGAAACCAGCAGGCAATACGAACCCATTCTTATGAGACGAATAAACACGTGTCTGTCTAGTCCCTGCTAATTTCGTGAAACGCAACTCGTTTCTGCAGGCTTACTGATAGCATGCTTTTGAGCTATAAAAATACTTCTAGCTGCAGAAAAAGTACCTCAAAGAAGAACTCATGATGAAGCCGACTTTAAATTTCGAAATAGTAAACAAGAATAAGAGTTTCTAATGACAAACTAAATTTTAAGAGACGGAAAAGATAAACTTTTTGATCGAAGAGATTCATAAGATAATTGTGTTCATTCCAGATAGGAACATAAGTAATGAACATCTTCGTAATTTAGCTAAATAGAAAGCCGAAGTCCGAAGACTTTTCGGATGAATTTATTAAAGCAATCCGTAACCCGCGATGTCAATAAGATACAAAGAGTAACATTACAGCATGTCTTAAGGAAGATGATACTCACTTAGAATAGATGTTATAATTTTATACATAAATTATTTTTAATGAATATCTTTAGTCAAACAAAAGTTTCTGGTACTCCGTCGCAGCATTTTAGAAAAAAACTGCATAGTTTCATATTTAATTTACTAGAAAGACACATTTTAGGTATAGGTCTATAAAAAAATTCTAGAACAATTTCACTATCATACCCTGAAAAAATATACAGGGTTCTATTAGAAATAAATGAAATAACATGACTTAAACATGGCAATGATTTTGATGGCCATGTTGTAGATGCTGCCCCAGTTGAAATAAAAAATATAATCCATGAGGACTCTGTGCGAGTGTAGGTAATTTAAGTTGAAGAAACAGTGAGCCAGGGACTTTCATTATCGCTTCTTCGATTTAATATAAAGGAATTTTCGATATATTGCCAAAAGGCGCCTGAGATATCGATCGTTAAAGAAACAGCGGTATTTCGTAAAAATTTCAAATTATGTCAAAATCTCAAAAACTAAGACAGATAAGGAACATTGATGAAAGCTCACAAACAATATTTAGAGGGTTCCATAAAGAAACCAGACTTGCATCGCGCACTGTGAATATTATTTATTGGCTAGCGTTTACTCTAAATTGCACAAAGAAAGAATTATCCGCCACCTATGCACTAGGTAAAGACGCTACACACACATTATTTGTACCTGCGCAACATTTCTACAAAGTACCATATAGGAATACATAGTTTTGTCGAATATATATGACGAAAGGAAAGTTGTTTTTATGGATTGACAGAAAAAAGTTTTATAAAATCGTTTGCTTGTTCCAAAACTAACACTAAACTTCTTAAGTAAATTTCTTCGTACTGCCAGAAGTTCTATTAATATCCATTACTTAATTGCACTGATGGTAATATGGTAATGGATGGTAATTTTCACATTCTGTTGGTGACTGTAGCATTGTGATAATATTATATAATTTATATTTTATTGAAATCAATGAAACAATGAATCGGAGCATTCGCTTTTTCTGTAATTCTATTGCTTTTCACAATATATACATTTTTCAAAATTTGTTATAGTAGCTATACAACGACTGTCATGTTCACAATTAAGTACCACATGGTAGTAGTTCACCTAAGGTGATGTGAAAGGCAATGATCACCGCATGCTATTAGAATTATCGAATGGTTGTTAATATTTTCTTATGTGTGGTGACGGTCTTACGAGGTGCGTAAGCTTTGAAGCTTGTCTTAACCTCACCAACCTTTTAGTGTAAATGGTATGTTCATGGCTTTGAAACTATCACCCTCTAGCTGTGAAGAGCGAAGCACAGTTGATTATCACCCAACATGCGAACAGGAACTCAAGATTGTATTGGACCCTTTAGAAGAATTTGCGGTAGGACTTCCCAACATATATCTCTGCCACACATTTCTGACCTATTAAATATTATTGCAGCTATTTTATACAGATTTTTTTTTCAAATTTTCCTGTTATTTTGTTTTAGAACAAACGAAAGGTTTTCCAGCCAAAATTTGTCCGATAAACTTATAAAAAGTTTTTCTTCTTGTGGTAGACACAGCTTTAGGAGTCAGTGCAATTATCCTTCTACTACAAATAGTAGAGGGATTGATCAAATTGCATGGATAAAATTGCTCTCGTCACGTATTATTAACTTAATAATCAAGAATTTTGAAAGATAAATAATTTAATTTGTAAAACACACTCTCATTGTGTAAAAATAATTTTTTACATTCACTATCTTATATTTTTTACTTCAACGTCTACATACTCTATCACAAAGTATTGATGTACATAGTTTAACCGTCTTATAGTTTGCCAAGAAAGACCTTGTATTTTGTTTTCAATTACATCAAGCAATGTTTTTGTTGGTTTATATTAACACAACAATGAACCACAGTTTTTCAATAACACCAACCATGCTTATTGTTAGAGCTGACACCAGACCTTACTACTTTTTGCACCAATGTTCAAGCTCAAAATAATACAAATTTTACTAGGAATGCAAATTTCCCTTATTCTATAATAAGTCAAAATGTCTAATTTATGATTAAAGCAATTTAAATGTCTCAAATTTGTTGTGTTATGAGAAAAAATAAATTGCTAAAAACCAATCTTTTCTATTATATTATGAATGATTGGGGAGGAACTCCCAATATTCAGAGAAGTTGTTGTAAGGTCATAAATAATTAAAAAAGTTTAGTAATCATACAACGGTACTGATATAGCAATACTGCTTATTTTTGTGAAGCTGTTATTATTTGATATTTTTTTTTAGTAGGTCATACATTCTAAGCAAAATACATAAGTTATAAAGCAGTAAAGTCAGTATTTATTTTGTATTATTAAATTATAACATTAGAATAATTAAATAATTAAAATTAAATTAAATTTTATTTATTTATTAAATCGTTTGTGGATTGCAGGGGAAGATGGTTGAAGTGCTCAGCGATTTTCGCTCATGGCTGCTAAACAATTAAGAATCAGATCCAGTAGTGTCTATCTTGTGTTCACTTTTATTGCATAAAATAATGATTTAAGCCATTCTCAAAGGCAATAATTTAGGGGATTCAAATCTGGTGACTTTGGTGGCTAATTTTGAAAACCATCACGACCAATCCGGCGTTATCATGCTGATACTACGTGTTTTGTCTAATATTCAATGAAACATCGTCCAGTAGATCTATCAAATTATTTTCTAAAATGTCTAAATATGTAGCTTCAGTAAGACGATTATTTAGTACAACTGGGCCATATAATTGATTGCTAACCATACCACATCACACGTGTACGTGCTGAACCGATGGTAAAATTTACTTTCCACCGTGGCGCATGGATTTTCATTTGATCGACAATGTTGATTGTAACAGTTATTTATACCATAACGAGTAAATTGAGCCTCATCAGTAAGCAAGATGCATTTGTAAAGTGTACGGTTTATGTTTATCCAATTGCAAAAATTCAACTAGCAAAGCATTATCGCCGTTCTGAAGATTCTAGACGCGCTGAATATGGAATTTTAAGCTATTTTTATGAATAACCTCCCATGCCGTAGTTTGATTAATTTGGAGACGGTTTGTAATGCGCTTTGTACTTACAACCAGGCTACATTCTACCATATTGAGAACTTCTTCTTCCGCTGCAAGAACAGCACTATCTGGCCTTCCATATGTAATTCTTGCGCTTGGAAACATTTTCGCACGCATTGCTGAAAACTATATCTATCTGGCACTCTTCTGGAGTATGTGTGCAATTATTATAAATGTGACAATTACTAATCGCTCATGTGTTTTACCCCGAATGCATTATTATTAATTATAATAGACGGACCATCACAGATGCATTTAGTTACTGCGACCTAACAGATCTACTGTAACAACATGCATGACTTACTCAAGCTTGATAAAAATAAGCAATATTGTTATCTCAAAAACCGTTGATAGTCGAGCGTATGTTCGTTAAACTTTTTTGATCATTCTTGCCCCCCAACGCCTTCTTTGAATATGGCGTCTTCCTCCCCAACCATATTATATATATATAAAGTAAAAACTCGTTTTGTAGTGTAACACGTGTATATCATGACTGTTAAATTTGATATATTACATCATGTACAATTAGATTATACGAGATATTCCACTCAAATATTCTGTAAGCGGTATCATCAAATTACATTAATCTGCATTTACAACCTACTAATTCACATTGATAATGGTGGAAATAACGATTTCGTTTGGAACGTTCTGCAAACATAGACAGATATTGGCGTTAATTTGGATATTCCTGGATATTTATAATGCGGATTTATTCTTTGAAAAAAATATATTATTCTGTGAAATATCAAGAAAAAAATTGTGATTATTTCTGTATAACTTTGTAATTTTATATTAACGTCTTACCAAGAATAATATTTTCGTACTGACCATGGAGACAAACGTTGGTTCTTTATACATTGTGAGCAATAAATGATTTCGCCACTAAAGAATCTTTTCTTGGCATTGACAGAATTCTGTGTATTTTAATTCGGTTGTCTTAAATTGTAATTGCTGATAGGTGTTATGCTTTATAATTAAAACAAATTTTTAACGATAGCACGGAACTTTTTAAATTTCGAACCATCTAATGCCGATGTTAGCTATAATTGTGAACTACGTATTACAACATTAAATAACATCAAAAATTCGATTTCTTAGAAATATTTTCACCTCTATGTTTTCGATTAGCTTCTTTCTAAAAATTTAAGTTATTAATCTGTTTATGTACCGCGACGTGCGTATTACTTGTTTAATATTTTTGGCAATAGAATGAAATAACAGATACAAATAATAACAGATTCGAACAAAAACAATTTAATGTTGTTTGTATAAGCTTAGTACGTCAATTATGCATGTACCAATGTTTTTCTAAATTTGTAAATTTACAGTAATCGTGTCACTAGCGTTAACGTTAAGAGTACTGAAGCTAGTCTGTGCTTCCATATGTCTATAAAAATGTATAAGGGAAGTAAGCAAGTAAGATATAGATTCATGGTTACGTTACAGCAATCAATATACATCCACAGAAACATTACATAAAAGCTATTGTTGCAGGTGCCCCATAAGCGTATATGTTTCTGAAATATACGTAATTAATTGTTTTGATAATGAATTTTTAAATATTTTCGATATGGTATAAAGCTGCTATTCGTTTTACATCACATTAGTGTTAAAAAGAAAGCTTACCATTTGTTGTTCTAAATTTATTGCGGAAATCGGTAAAAAATGTGAATATGGTAAACGCGTTTCCAGAGAAAGGTGAGGGCTTGTTTTTTCATCGCGATTGCTATTGTATATAGCGTTGAGGTTAATGTTAACATTTGTTGATTTAATTCGTTGTTGAATAGTCATGTTTCAATGACGTAATATACCTTTCTCTATCGAAATGCATTATAACAGATTTCTCTTGTCTGAAAATTTAACAATAATTCAAACACGGATAATGTAAATTTGATTGAAATTGCGGAAAATCGTTTTAGGGAAATAATAGGGACGGCAGTTGCTCAAATGAATTCAGAGTTGGGAGGGAATTTATTTCACTTTGTGTTGGAAGTAAAAATTAGAAAAACTAAGGTACAAACAACAGACAATGCATAAAGTATTACGTACACTGCCGTTCAGAGAAGTTCGGTCGGTTGGTAAAAAACATGAAAAGGTTACAGAAACAAATGAAACTAAAAACAAAATGCAATTTTATTGTATGTACAGGTAAAAAAGACAAAAATAAATAAATAAAAAGTTATTCTGGCCTAATATAACATACTGAACATTATTTTTTTTTTTCATCGAAAAAACCTCCTTTGCTGTTAATCACCGCTCGAACTATTCTAGGCATTCTTTCGATAAGTTTTGTTAAAACGGATTGTGGAATATTAATCCATTCATGTTGCAGAATATTCCATAAATGTTCTTGTGAAGTTGGGCATATTTTTCGGATCCTCCTGTCCAGTTCATCCCACAACAACTCTATAGGGTTCAAATCTGGGCTTTGTGGGGGCCATGTCATTACTTTCAGGGTGTGCTGTTCTTCTTGCTCCTTTAGATAGTTCTTACACACTAACGCAGTGTGTTTTGGGTCGTTGTCATGCATGAATGTAAAGTTACGGCCTATTATACGCAAGCCTGATGGCACTGCATGATTCTGGAGTATTGCAAAATACTTTTCCTTCCTCATTACACCCTCCACTCTGTATAAATCTCGCGTCTCACCAAAGGAGAAATATCCCCACACTAACACAGAACTACGCCCTTGCTTCACTGTTGGCACAATGCCGTCCGGGATCACTTTTCGGTTTTAGATCTTCGGACACAAACTCGTCTATTTTGCCCAAAAACCTCAAACTTTGACTCGTCACTCCAAAGTACGTGTTTCCAATCATCTAACGACCAATCTAGATGAGAACGGGCCTACTGTAGCTGTTTTGCTCTGCTGTGCCGACGTAATAAGGGTTTTCGAATGGCAATGCGCCCATGAAGATCCGCTTGTTGAAGTCGACGTTTTATCGTACTCGCCGAAACTTGTTCTTAACGGCCGCGATTGACTTCGGCTGCTATTTGTGGCGCTGTTAATTTTCTATTGCGTTTGCTTAATAATACAATTCTCAAATCTTCAGCTTTTGTTGTTTTCCTAGATGCTGCAGGACGAACACGATTTTCTATAGTTCCAGTTGTCCGATATCGCTTTATGATGTCATTTACTGTTGAACTTCTCATATTTATTTTTTCAGCAATTTGTCGCCCCGAATATCCTTCTTCAAACGGCGTAATAATGCGTGTACGTTTTTCTACACTGGTAGGCTTGCCACGTGCCATTTTGAAGAAAATTTTCTTAAAACTTTCGCGCAAAAACGATAGATGCCCACCAACACACATTTAACAATAAAATGAAGCAAATTTATATCCTTACGTCTGTGATAAATAATCAAGAGTGATACTGCGGTATATTTCCGAAATGTATTGTTCGTTAATAATCCCCAAACGACCCGTTTCAAAAGATCGGTACCGAGAAATTCTTGGAATGATAATAAAAGGGACTTTATTGTGGTTGTCGCAATATTTCTACTTTACATAATAATTTATGGCTTTAATCCCTTAGAAAAGAGTGTATGCTTAATGTTTTTCTAATTGTATGTATTAATAATTGTATATATATTATCGTGGTTCAATTATTAGTCACTAGACAGCTGTGAAAGTTTCAGTTATATCCATCACACGGTTTTATCTTTATTGTCCATTTAAACAAGGAATTTTTGTTTGTGGAAAAAAATGTAAAAAAAGTAAGTTTCGAACGGTGATTAAACATTTATATTTAAAAGGCTTAATACCGAAAGAGATAAAAGCTGAGTTAGATGAAGTTCATGGCACATCTACTCCTGTGTTAAAGTTTGAATTTGTACAACATCCACTGTATTCACCGAATTTGGCACCTGGTGACTTCTTTTTATTTCCAAATTTGAAAAAATGGCTCGGCGCACAACGCTTCACGTCAACGAGGAAGTCATCGCTCAAACAGATGCCTACTTTAAGGACCTTCCGAAATCCTACTTTTTGGAGGCTTTAGAAAAGCTGAAGAAAAGGTTGGAAGTATATAGAGTTTTATGGAAATTATGTTGAAAAATGAATAAAACCCTCAAAAAATACTCTGTTTTTCTGTCATTTTCTAAGGACTTATTGAACGACCCTCGTAGTTGTGTGTTGGTACAAGCTAAAACTTTTTAGTAAAACTCAGATTTAGTGAAATTATGAAACCACCTTCTTATATTCTAAGAGTAAAACTGACACCAAACTCTGTAGCTTGCTGTTGTATATTTTTAAAATTATAAGTAAAGTTGTCACATTAAAAATATACCACAAAAACGGCGTTGAAATATTTGCAATGGTAGTTTATGACTTAATCCAAACGTATCGCCTGCAAGTTATTAGCTTTCTGCTTGAACTTTATTAATTGGTTTTGCTTTTCTAAACAATTGCTAAAGTAGGACGAGGAAAAGCAATTGATAAAGAAGTACGCCAAATGATTATGCGTGCGGGTAAATGTTATAAAGGAAAGATGATTCGTAGAATTGCTGACGAATTGGCTGCAGCGAAGAATACTGTGTACAATGTATCAAGTTCGAACTACGGGCTCTAAGAGTAAGGTTTTCCGTACTTTTCCTTACTCTAAATTTGACAATTACTGAGGGTGAACATCCTAAGACGCCCCATGCAGGCGTGATATGCGATCATACCAACGTTAATATCTAGTTTGATATAAGTATTTCGAGGTAGAACAATCTTCCGGGTATTGCTGCGCCGCTGAGATTACTCTTAATATTACACGGAGCATACTGACATACATAGCCTCTTTCAGAAGGTTTCTAAAGATAGTCTTTAGGCTTAATATTTTGACGACCTGTATACAACTGGAGGTTTAATAATTTAAGCATCTATCATAAACAGAATAGGGAACATCTAAGAAAGATAACATTAAGCTATTGCAAAAATATTTATGAACATCGACAGAAAGCTGAAACCTATTAGTATATATGGTCTTTAATAACCCGTATGCAGATGTTCCGAACATAATTGATGAAGCACGTATAAGATCGCTACGTTAATTTGAATCGAGCTAATTTTTAAGTTTTTGCTGACAGACTTGTATGGATTTAACACCGAACAAGAATACGAATCAGAAATTGATGACTGCAAAGGCCATAATTTCTCATATGATCTTTTATAGATCCTTCTTAAATTAAATTTTGGAAGCTTGTAAATCTTAGATGTATTTTGACGCAGATAAATTCTCACGTTTACTTTACAGAGATTTTCCAGTGCAAAGCACGATTTTGAGTTTTAAGAAGAAAAATCAGTCAATAATAATTCTAGCAGAAAGGGACGTCGGTCGATTGCCGTGTGCATACTAAAAATATACGCTTCGTTTTATAAATTATAGCACGTTTTATGTGTATTTCATACAACATATTTGCAACCGTAGTTCGTTCATACCTAGAAATAAATTTAGCCAAAAGTTTCCAGGAAAAGTTGTTGATTTGGGTTTTCTCCACTAATCAACTAGCTATAACTCCCTATATATCTAACATAGCAATGAAAACAAAACTCAAAATAACTACTATACTCTTTTCACAAATTTGCTAAAATTAATATGTTGCGTTGAGAAAGCATTTCGATATTGGCAATTAATTTTTTGCGAGAATAGAATTTCTAAATTAATGATGTCTAAATCTCTCGCAATGACACCTCATTCATTCATTTTTAAATTTAAGATTTCTTTATTATTCTATCATTTTACCTTAGACCTTTTAATAGTCTAATGACCATTCTTCAACAGATCGATGGCGCATCATTAGTGAATTAATATTTTAGAAATTTGATATTTAGCTAGTTTTTATATTAAAATATCTGGTGCGTCTCGTCTAATTCTCGTAGTATACATATCGTTAAAATTATTTGATTTTGATCAGATGCAGTTATTTCGCATTTTATCATTAATCTTAGATTACAACAATGCTACTCTAAAGGCTAACACGATGTGTGTCACAAAGTTAGTACAAATATTCAAGCAACATATTTTCTTAGGAGGCTCTCATCATTAAGTTTAACATTTTGGCGCAGTTTACGCTATACATCTTTAATTGCATTAAACATATTGAACATATTGTTACAAGAAGTGTTGGCGACAATCATCGCACTAGATACAGTAATATATTAAAACTAAAACAACATAAAAACTTCTATTTTGAAGAATCTTTACTCAAGATATTTCTACATCTAAGTACTATACGGTCACATTATTTTAAACATAAATCTAAAAAGCAATTAATCAAACTCTATCCGTATTGTATCAAAGGACATCATTTTCTAATGATAGTCATTTACATTCACAACGTTTGTTAAACTTGTTAGAGTTTTTTGCCCTATGTCAATCTATGCCAGAGAGTATTGGTTAATCGCCAACACATGTCGCAACAAAAACCTTAACTCTTTAAAAAATCTTCCATCATTAATGGCACAGGTAGCGTAACACCTACTACACCAAGTTATTGGTTTCGGCTCGAGCTCCAAGCTCGTACAGGAAGGTCTTCCATAGCTTACGTTACTCCTCCAAATTTGATTGTACACCTGCGAGCACAAGTGTGTAATATTCTTATGAACGGCTACTTAATACTTCCTATAAATGGCCCAGATGTTGGAGTTTCAAATAAATGGAATAGTTATTGTTAAATCGTTTACTTGTTCTTTCAAACATTATAATTGTAAGAACATTGCATAATTTGTGGTAGTTTAATATAGAATGGCTTCTATGCAAGACATGTAGAATGTTTATCGTCCAAATTATAGAATTACGTTGGTCTATGAAAACTTCACTACTTGCGGATGTTTTGAAAGTTAGGCCTCTGTTGGGTGTGGGCCTTTTTGATAATGTTGACTTCCTACCGTCCTACCATTTGTGATGATACCTACACCATTAATTTATAGAATTGGCTATTAGAACTTTTGTGTTTGCAGGATGGCATTTTTTTCCTCTTCAGCACTTTAACTTACTTTACCATAAACTGGCACTTGCACCCTTGTATTTCTATTCTTCACAAAGTGTCAACAACAACAGAACCTACTAAGTGATTTGATTTTTTGCCTTTGAAATTTTGCCTGTTATTTTACATTCGATATTTAAATAGAATTATTTTAAGTATTACTGCTCAGAAGAAGTTAATTTGAACTTAGTACGCACTCCACAATTCTGATTTTGTTTACGGTGGGCAATCAACAGTTAAGAACAATTATTGCTCTAGTAATGTTTTCTTTAGAAAAATATAAATTGTATTTTCAATACCAGGAAAAGTTTTATTAAAAAAGCTAGCACGACCAACGTCCACATAATACTCAGTTTTCCTCCCATTTTTTCCTTTTTCCAAACAAATACTTCTTAATAAATGAGTTCTGATCACTCTCTCCCATTTTTCATACGTTTCTCAAATAACTTAGATTGAAAACTAGCTTTTAAAATAAAACTTTTCTTGGTATTGTAAATACTTACAATTTGTATTTTTTTATCCTACATATTGTGAAACCAACTTAAGTAATTTTATCAATGTTATATTTATACGACTTATTTCCTCCTTCAGTGGACTTTCAGTGGACCTCTTTTTTTAATAGTTCGTTTAGTATTCCATTTTCGCCAAGACTCTTTTTATTTTTTACATTTCTAATAATTCTCTGTTTCTTCTGTTAAAGGCGGTGTTATCTCTTCCTCTCTTTTTCCGACGTAGTTTGTTTCTTCTTTTTCTATTATTGTGCTTCTCTCCGCCGATCTTAATATTTTTTCCATCGTGTACTTCCATTGTTCTAAAATTTCTTCTTCATCCTCAATTAATCTGCTATATTTCTTCTTACAGAACACTACTTTCCTCTTGTTCTCTGTACAGACGTTATTGCCCAAAAAAATCATTATTTCTATCATTCTTGCATTTTTTCTTTCGTTTGTTATATTTTCTCTTCGATTTTCCGTACGTTGCTTTTGTTTTCTTCTTGTGTTCCTTGAACTTCTTGCTTCCCGGTTTGCAATAATTTACTTTTTGCTTCCCGTCTTTGATGTCTGCGCTTCATTCATTCCTCATCAAACCATGTTTCTTTCCTTTCTCTTTCTTGTTCTTACTGTTTCTTCTGCCGTTATTGCGATTATTTTTTCCATCGTGTTCCATTGCTCTTTTATCGTCGCGCTCTGGTCCACTTCTTGATAACCTTATCCAAATTTTCGCTATGCACAGCTGCGGCTTTGTTTTGTTCCAAGGTTTCTGTGTTCCAAAGTTTTCCAGTATAGTTGCTTTCCTTTTTCTTTTCGTTTGCCGGTATATTCTCGAAACCGTTTTCCAAAACTTTTATGGAATTTGTCTTCCTGCTCTTCTTCCTTTTCCTCCGTCGGTGAATATGCGTTAATGATGCTGATATTCGCACTTGCGTTCTTTATCTGTAGAAAACAGCCGCGGGTCTGAAATCCTTCATGAAGCTCTTCCACTTTTTATACACCAGAAAACCTCTTCCGAATATATGTTGATGATTCCTGCTATTTAAAAGCATAAAATTCTCTAGTTCTTCTGGGAAACTACCTGCCAAATTTGTTTCTTGTATGCCGAGTGAATTGAAGGAATTGTACCTCTACATAAGAAAGGAGACAAAATGAAGTGTGAAAACTACAAAGGAATATCGTTGTTGTAATTAGAAATAGGATACAAGAATACGCGGAACAGAAGGTAGGGAAATACCAATGCGACTTTAGGAGTAAACGATGAACGGCAGATCCAATATTTACACTAAAATAAATGCAAACGATAATGTACGATCACGCATGCTTTGTTCGTAGATTTTAAGAGGGCTTACGATTCACTGAGAAGAGAAATGTATACAAAGGACACAAATGGAAACACTGAGGCTACCTTATAAACTGATAAGATTAGTCAAGATAACACTGGAAAACACCTCTAATAAAATAAGAATCAATAATAGAGAGGCAATGGAATAAATAGAACTGGTACGGTAGTAAACAGAAGTCACCAAATACTGACGTACTACGACATGGATGAAACTGGAGACATTAGTAAGAAGCTTAGTGGTAGCAGCCCGTCAAGCAAGTTTAGAAATAAATGAAAAAAAAAAACGAAAAGCAGGAATTTTGTGTAAAGCTAGCTTTTGTAATGCATACCCGTAGATACATATCTACGGGTATGCATTACAAAAGAAATAACCGCTAGATTAATAAAAGGAGACAAATCCTTGGGAGCGTTAAGCAACATATCAAAACAAAAACTAAACTAGAGAAGAAAACTAAGTAACAATATGCAAATTAACCAACAGCAACATAGGGATGCGGGACGTGGGCAATGTCGAAAGAAGAGTGAATGTATGGGAAAGAAAAGTTTTGCGAAGATGTTTCGGAGAGACAAAGGAAGAGGATACATGGAGACACAGTTACGCAGTATATTAGAGAATACGGTGACTGGGACACCTATGAGGAAGAGAAGACACACGCACAATTAAAAACGTGGTAAACGCGCAAGCAAAGTCTGCTAAACAAAAAGAACGCCCCAAAAGAAGGTGGACGACATCGATCCTAAACGACCTAAGAGAAAACGGTATAGAGAACTGGAAAATCCGAGCAGAAAACAGAGAAGAATGGCGGTAAATTTTACAACTATGGGCTTAAAAGGCCTCTTGCATACATTTCTTTCTAGTTTGTTCTTTGAAGTTTATAGTATATTTTTTTGTATTGACTATTTCGACCAGGGTAGAAAGGAAAAGCTTTCTTCTGTCGCTTTTGTTCTATTTTTCTGCTACCTATGTTTTGTTGGTAGATTTTCAACTTGCTCAAACACAGTCTACAAAGAATTTATATTTCATTAGTTGCAAATTGTATTTTTTCCTTTTAGTTTTTTTAGTAATTGTAATTTGATTTAGCTTATCATTCATTAATCCTATATCTGTTCCTTCAATCCTCTTTACATCATCTCTTTATTTATTTTTTGTAGTTTTATTGAACAGTTTATTTAATTTGTTTTATTAACAAATAAAAAGAGAAGATGTAAAAGGAAGATGATAACGTAAATAACATTATGATTATTAATGAAACTAAGAAACCAATAAATACTCTTTATACCTAATCAAATATAAAATTCTTTGTAGACTATGCTTGAAAGTTGGACATCTAGCAACGAAACGTAGGCAGCAGAAGAATAAAACAAAAGAAATAGAAGAATGTTTTTCCTTTCCTGTTCCTATACCCTGACCTAATTACCCAATCCAGAAAAAAAATATAAATCTCAGGGAATATACGTTTCAATAAAGTATAAGATTTATGGAATACCAACGTTATGATCCACTTACCTATATCACCTTTCCCTCATATTCGTTAACGACTCCATTGTCAATGATCCTTATTAACGATAGAAATAGCGTCTTAGTAAATTTTGAACCTTAACAACGTGTTCATATGTTCTTATTGTAAGTTCAATCGCCTCCAAGACACAGCTGTGATTCCTAATCCAAATTAAAACTGTAGAATGTAACAAGAACTATAAATAAGATCGTTATGACTAATTCATATTATGCTAAGCTATTTTCGAATATTAATATAACCGCTTACTCATTTTTATAAAGATGTTTGGGTTAATCTTAAATTAAACGCGTAACCCGATACTACAATGCAATTAGTTGTGTTTATGTTTATGTTTGAGATCCTTCTCCTCGAAGTATTTGCCGCATTTATTCTGAAAGGTGAAGGACATATTATTTGTGATTTATATGAATTTTAAATATTTAATATTTCATTTTTAAAGTGATAATAATTTATCGAGATTACCGCAAATGTGTTAATATTGTTCTTGATATTTGTATTATTTTGTTGTCTAATAGACTAGCAAAAAGGATAACATACCATAACTTCAAAGTTTGCCCGCTATCTCAATGTTGAGAAGCCATTATAAAAACTATTACACTTATTGCCATAGGGGTTCACAATATGTAAAGGTCTGTCCAATGTAGATTGATTTTCAGGCCGCAACCGCATAGTAGTTAAATGGCATTCCACAGCAAATACGGCAGACTTAAGAAAGTTCCAGCGATTGAGAACAAAACTATTTTCGATTAAACAGAGAAAAATTTGGAACAACAATCCCTTGTATTTTTTAAATGACAGTTTATAGTAAGATTACAACACGTTTATTTAATCCAATAGAATATATGGTTGGTCTAACAAAAATGGTATTCTCTGTATAGTTTCTACACAAGAAAAAATTTTGGGACTGTTGCATTTTTGAAATAATAATAATTTATACTGAGAAGGACAATACGTTTGCTTAATCCAAAAAATATGTGCTCGCTCTAAACAAAAATGATCATCATATTTAATATAAAGTTTATTATAAATTTTACGATAAAAAGTTATTCTTTACGAAAATTGTTTCAAGGGTATGAAGAACATTGTTTTCTTTATACATTTTTTGTAAATGACTTTTACTTATTTGCAATCTTCATGAACGCTTCCTTAAAGATAATTTCGGATAATTTCTAATATCCAGTTTCGTAAAATGTTATTTATGTAACACTTCGTGCGATACAATCGTGTAAGGGAACTTTGCTCAAAAAAGATCAATTGCATATCGATAGGAAACGCTTCTGAAACCATAGCACTTAATTAAGTTCTCTCTCAACGAAACGACAACACAAAACTGTGAACAAATATAAATTAAAGACAGTTGTGGCATCGGGTGACAAATATGATATAATTACCTTTGTCAGGTTAATATTGACAATATCATAAATTGTAGTCTGTATTTTTTGTAAATGAATTAAAATAAAAACATAAAATTCAAAATTTCGACTTTAATTGTTGTATTTAAGCTTTCCTTTATGCATTTTATCCAAAGTTATAAATAACGCCACTTTCCTCTCAAAGCATCTTTACGTTTTCTAAATGTACTCTTTTTTTTTCACAATAAGCTAATTTCTTTGAAAAGCAGAATTTTTCACAAAGAATAACTTTTCGTCGAAAAATTAATAATATTGTTTTCCTGTTGTCAACGCCATCCGGGAACACACTGTACATTTTCCGAAAGTGACAGGTGTAAGATTGTACAGGAACCGCCAAAAATGTTGTTACAGTGTATAGTCGCCTCCGGAACGAACGCCACTGCCAGAAACTGACTCTTTTACCAGCGGGCTAGCGAGGTGTATATGTAAACTACATGGAGTCACGTAAGTTTTGAGTTGAAAATACCTACAGCCAGTATTAATTACACCTAGCAGGTTTCCATCAGTTCAGAAATAGTAATATTTGAAAACTAAGTAAACGCCAATTAGGTGTCCCAATATCTAATAGCGCATTTCATTGGACTGCACTAGAACGCACTCGGAGCTTACTATTCTAATTTGAAAATTCTGGATCGAGCAGTGCCAATGGCATGTGAAGCGATTTTATATGTTTCATTGGGAGAGGTTAAGTAAAAATATACAACTCCCGCACAGAGGGTCTAACCATGAATATTGTTCATGGTTAATTTCCTAACTATGTGATACCTCGAAATAGGGATATCACATGCAAATTTATAAAACGCTGAGTTATTAGATTTAAAATGGATGAGCTTTCTAAGTACTTTAACATATCTACTTCTGGTCCCGTATTTTGCAGTGAATAACGCTTACATCACGAGAATAGTAAACGTAGTACTTATGATATGTTATTTATTATATTTAGCCTATAAATTAACCTCTCAACATACAAATTGCTAAAACTTCGGTGCAAGGAACCTCTAGTTTAATTCATATTTACTTCCGAAATGGGGCAGCCTTCTCATCTATATACGCCCACAGGAATATTTTTTCTCACATGAGAGAACATTCGTGTGATGGGAGCTACCCCTTTTTCTACATTGAAGCATTGCAATGAATTTCAGGTAGTTTATTTTGAGTTCTTTTCAGATTAATATGATAAAGTGGTAACAAGTACGGCTTTTTAATACATGAATTATTGGTAGCAAATGTAATTTGTATATGTATATTGTTAAGAGGCTTACAATGTTGTGTATATATCTTCCAACTACTCTCTCCAACTACACCCAAGATACAAAAGGTCTGTTGAAACAAGAATTAACGGAAACATCAAGAAAGGAAGAAAGGAAAAGGAAGGAAGAAAGGTCTTGCGGCGAATTGAAGAATAAGGATTTTAATGGTAGTTGTTGAAGTAAGGATGTCAGAAACTGTAGTTTTTAAACCTTTCCTGAAAATTTAGGCATGAATAATAAAGTGTCAACGCGTTGGATTTCGAAATTGGTTACTTCGGATCAAAATTTGTGTCAGTAACAAATTTGTGAGCGGTATTTGCTGACGGCAAAGATCTTTTTTCAAAAATTGTATCGGGTGGTGAGACCTGGGTATATTCCTGGGACGCACCGACAGAATTCATAAGGGACGTCCGCCAGGAAAACAAGCAAGAACACAGTCTTTATCAGGAAATCTAATGGATATAGTGCTTCAGGACCCAGAGAGTTGCAATGTTTTTAGTATTTTAATGTTTATTAATTCCTTAACCGGCATTTCTAAAGCACCTAATAAAGTAGTTTTTGTTACTGTAAAATTTGTGTGAATACGTTCTTTAAAATGGGCTTTTTTTGAGTGAGAAAAACTACCAGTTAGAATAACATCAGCCTGTATGCCTACTTATTTTTTCTAATTTTCACATGGAGGTATTTCTTTGATACATCTCCAATATTACCAGAATAGAAAATTATATTTGTTGCATATGTTCCTTTTCGCCAGAAAAATAAAACGTCTGGTGTCTATTATTAAGGATGGAAGGTAAAAATAAAGAAAAACAAAATAGATAAAAAATGCTTTAATAGACTTGTAAATACAGTAATAAATATACTACTATGAATATATCAAATGTACTCGATTAGAAACAAATATTTCGGTTAATTCAACAATAAAAAAATCACAAAAATGCACACCTCAGTTTTCTATTCATATAAAATTTTCAGTTTTTGTTTTAGTTTCATTCCGAAGGTTCTTTTTTCCTTTCACGAAAGATTCAAAGTTAGTAAGCCTATCGCACGTCATAAAAAATGACGGTTTCGTAAAATAAAACTGGATATGCGTCGATAATATCATTGTGGTAACTTTTCTTTCATCTTAAAGACAAATAATAATGTACAGACTAGTTTCACTTACAACGTGTCATTCTCACAATGTATTTCAGAGATTTCAATGTAATAGAACACAGAAAATATTTACAATAAAATGATATTTACACCTATCATATGTTTAAGTTAACTGTGTGTTAGGTATATAAATATAACGGGTTATTTGTGACAAAACATTTTGAAATTGAAATCTGTGAAATGTTCGATCAAATAATATTAAACAGATGTTGCAGTTATCTTGCTAAAGTATTATAAAGTATACATTAGTTGCATTATGCAATACGGCAAAACCTAAAATCCGCGACGGAAAAGAACAGTTAAGGTATACAATTTAGGCACTATAGTTTGATAGACTATAGTGACAATACTTTGTGATACGTAAATAGGCCAAGAACATAAGAATGCGATATATAACATCTAATTGCAGAAGAGATTACATTTTAACTCTATATAAATTTTCCTTATTTCCTATTTTATAAGTTTCTGTAAATTTTTCTCTCTGAAAATAGCATTGATTATCATCTCTTCTGAAGTTTTAAACTAAATAATTTGCAATACACTCAAGTACTTCCGAAACACATGCTTTCAGCAGTTCCCTTTTGTGGGATTTTTAAAATAATTGAATATTTAAGATGCTAGGGATTCACAGCAAAATATCCAGTAATATGCAAAACATACAATAATACTTTGTATACCAATGATAAAAATTATATAGGTACCGCAAGATACATAATAACATCGCTTCGTTTCTAAAATACCAAAAATGGATGGTGATATTTTCTAGTTACACAGCATGACATGTTATATACAAGATGCTCGGCGTTTTCTTTCAATCTATATATACACAATCCGGGGACTTATCTAAGTGTATAGTACCTACAAAAATCAGATAATCTTTCCTTCTTATCCTGTGGCACATATTCTTAAGCGATTCACAACTAGATTGTGGTTAATTTTATCAGGTTATCACTACATTTTGCTCGTAGTTATATGTGCTATCACGCGAGACCAGAATCGACGTGGGTTCTCCGTTTAGAATCTGATCTTTGTACTCCATGGTCGGGAGTTGACTTTAGTATATCGGGTTGACTTTGGTTTGCGATAGTTTGACTAATAATCGACTGATTGACGATAGACTGGTTAACAGACACCATGGTTCCTCTACTAAGAGTACCTAGCAAAGGAGTACCGGGATTATTTATAAGCAAGTTCATGTAATCGGCTATTAGAAGTGTCAATTCTAAAATTTTTGGTTTACTAAGAGAAAATATCAGTTTCTGCGATTGTTGCTGATCGTTCTGTGTCACTACAAGCATGAAGTCCTCTTGACAGCCACCAAATGTGAGAACATTGGTGTAAGGGTAACGTATCCGCTGTTGCATTGTTGCCAGGTCCAACACGGTAATAGAATCCTCGTTTATAGCAAGCCAAATCATAGGTGAATCATGCTGACGAAGTTTCGCCTAAAACAGATTTTAATAACTTCGAATTAATTCTCTCAAATTTATTTCTCTTACAAATTATTTTGCACCCTATATATTATTAGCCTTGAAGCGTATGTCAATCAATTCCATTGTTTTTACCATGCTCAATTTGTGTCTTATGAAGATAGGATTTCTTGAAAAGCAGACGGAAGTGATACAGATACATTTAGAAGAAAATAACATTTTGTGTGAGTTATGGTTTATGATGCATGAAGTATTTATACAATCATCTACTAGCCAACTAACTATAGAGTAACGTTATATGAAACCGTGACAGGTTATTAGTTAATTCCCTCATTAAAAGAATTATACCTTTGTACCTACTTTAAAAATTTCGCAATTGAAAAAAAAATGTTTTTGTAAAAGATGCTTCCTCATATTTTAGTCAGTGGCCTATTCCCGCTAGTAGTAGTCTTACCATTCGCAGCGGCAACCAAGGTGGTAACTTAGCACAAGTCCCACACTTACTGTCTAAATCGTCTACAGGTTTTAAATTATGTAGTTTTCTTGCGTAATATATGTTGTAACGTTGTAACTTAAATTTCTACGGATGAAGTCATGTTTTGGTAAATCTGTCATAAATTCAGCATTATTAACCAAATACTCTTTCGGTAGTTTAAATAAATAAAATAAAGGATACTAGTTCTAAGACAGCTGGAGATAAGAAGCTTCGATTGTCTCACTGATCCGTTCTCGATAGCATTCATAAAATTTCAACCAGGGAGAACTACGGTACGTTTTCTATGTTAACAGTATTGTTCTTAAATTAAAATCACCTATAACTCACTTAACATAAATCGCTTTAAATTACAAATCCGATCATACGCTATAATATTCTATTAGGTTTTGCCTTCTAGCGCCGCAGCGAAGTGTCATAACTAAGTTTGACAAATCTAGAAATGTGTACGTCCTTAAACGAACTTGCCGATTCACTAACTATAGATATTTAATTTGGGAAATTATTTTGATAACGAAATAAACACATTCTCTGTCTTTAGTGGAAGAGGTTACTTTAAATTTGAGAAAACAACAAGAAGAATGTCGGGATAACGACTGATTTGAATGTAGTATTTCATTAGTAATTGCTACCGGAACTGTTGTGGCTAAAGAAGAAAGAAGTCTTAATATGAGATTGGAAATGCTATTGAAACCTGGTATGTTGCCATGTTTCTTTTTTGTTCATGCAATAATGTAAATTGTTAAAAAACACAGATCACGCCTAAGCATTCTCGAGCCAATCACGTTCGTAAATAAACCCCTTTTCTCGCTTTTGTTAGTAAGCCGCTAGTGTCCACCAGCTTTCATCGAGTACACACGCTCCCGACTGGTTCAGCCGTAGAACTCTTTCATCGGCCAGGGTCATAGTGCTAGTTTGGACGATTTCACTGCAGAATCATCACTAGGTCTGCAGAAATGAGAAGCACTTCACGAAATTAGCAGAGACTAGATAGACTCGTGTTAATTCGTCTCATGAGAATGGGTTCGTATTACCTACTGGTTTCCCCGAGAGTCGACAAAACACGAGTCTGTATAGTCTCTGCACACGGAAAATGTACTCGTTTCTGCAGGCTTAATCATCACTTACTTGTCGAGCTCTGTTGCTGTTGCCTGTTTTCCTTTTGGCTGAAAAAAGTACGTTACGGCAACTGATTTAGCGGGTAGTAGCCATTTCCCGATGTGGCCGGTTCGCTCGAGAACTCCGTTTGCGCATGTACCGAATGCGTGTCGCATTACAAGATCGCCATTCTCGCCAGAAAGCAATTGAAGTCCGTAGTCATTAGTGTTAGCTTTAGCGAAAGTATACTATCAGCCAAAACAAACCTTTTTCCATTCTTGGCTTCTCAGAAGAGACTTTCAAAATTGGACATGACACTTCCTGAGCAAAATGGTTTGAAAAACCAGGTGCTATAACTTTCGTCTCAATCTGCTGAATATTTCCAAAGTAAATAATCCATGTTAACTGTGTGAATAGAATTTAACCAAATGGAAAGAAAATCTCTTAAAATATAATTAGGCTAGTTTTTTCCTTCCATTTGGTTATTTCGAAAGTATTGTCAATTGTAGTTTTTGACGTAGTTTTGACGGAGTTCATCTACGGATTGACGTAAATTGTAAGTTTACAAGTATCGGTGCTTAAATCGATGTTAAAATCTCTATAACAAGAATTGTAACATTTGCTGGTAGTTTGTTCGAAAACGTCTTCCAAACATACAAAAAATTCTTCAATCCCACACGAAGGTATTTTTTCGTTTTGTTTTAACCAATGCTCAGTTCAAGCTAAAGCATTGAGATTCATATCATCAGTAAGTATTGGAATTTCTAATTTATATAGAATACTTTGGACATTCTGATAAATATGCGACTTTTTCCTTTATGTCATGTCGTGAGCAATAGATTTTCTGAAAATTTGTATCTCTAACAATAATATTATTTGGCCACAAGTTTGGGTTAGACATCAACTTATAAATATCCTCATCTACTGCAATTTTAAAGGCAGTTGTTGCAATGCACTATTAACCTGGAGATTATAACATTATGAAACACTTATTTTCTTTTTTGCATCTTCGGAAGTTGCTTTCATTAACTGCGAAACACTTATTTTCAATTTTACGTAGCTAATATTCTCCCGTACACTTGTTAATTTTGTTTTTTTGTGTTCGTATCAATTCTATCGTATGTCTGAGTACAGTTCTTGTTTTGAACGCGCAGTTGATCCTTCCAATGTTCTCACAGAAATAGTTTGTTACTCTGGATTTTATTTCTTCGGTTGTTTTGGTGTTAAATTTAAAATTTTTAGTTTCGGAGCACTTTTTTGTATGACTAAAATTAGAATAAGCCACCTAATGAAATATAAGGAAACATCTTGTGCATATGTAGCTACAGAAAAAAATACAGTTGACTAATTTTCAACCAATAACTGTCACTCGAATGATTCGCATAATTTTGCACAACTGACATTAAAAAAACTATGAGAAAGTGCCCCATGATGTTCGCATTATGTACTAACATCTCTCTAATACTGGAACCACACTAACGTCTGATGCAGTTAATTATCGCGTTATTTGACATTTATTGATCCGAAATAACGTTATAATTAATGGCATTATACGTCAGTGTAGCCCCAGTATTAGAGAGGTGTTAGGTCATCATAAATATAACAATTTCAAAATACCTGAAACAGCGTAGCTCCAAAGAAAGGCCATTTCCTGGTACACGTTAAGTAAATTCTGACGCAATCTAGTTGTGTTCTCCCTTTAAGTCCTCTCCATTTTTCCAGTAGTTTAGCCTGAAGTTCTGCTAAAGCTTCTTGTGTGAGCTGATCTCTATATCTATAGGGATAAAATTTATCAATTGCGTTCAAGGCCTGATTCGAATGAGCAGTTAGAATAGTGTGAACGTTGTTCAATGCACTCAGTGTATTTGAATTTTGGACTGCTGTTGGAGGGCTCAATGTCCCTTGTTGGCTGCTACCGTTTATTGCACTCTTAGGACTTTGATGCGTGCTAACTGTTTGTTTTACCGCTCCGGAACTTCCGGTTTGCATAGAATTTAATGTATTAGTTACGCTCGTTGCTTTATTTAAAGAGCAATCGCCCATATCTAATTGTGCCATTAATGCCGCTAATTCCAACGCTAACTCTCTACTTAAGGGAAATCGTCCTGCTACTATTTGCTTGTTTACTTGGTAACATAATAATAACCTCTCCTTGTCGGTCTCTAATTTTGCACTGTTCTTCCACCACAGTCTATTTTTGTAAGTTAACCGAATAACTTTGGAATTTTCGAATTTGCCCAATCCTTTTTCTCTTAAGGCAATCTCCCATTTCGAAATCAGGTCGCACAATTTAGCATTAGCATCTAAAGTGTGCTCCAAATCCTTTTCTATAGGGTCATCGCTGAATATTGCAAAACCATTTGTCGTTCTACAACCGATTTCGTGGGCTAAACTATCTTGGAACTCTTTGATTGTGGTTGATCCATCAAAGCTTGTGATATGATAGGTACCATTAAGAAGGTGCACAGGCATCGAATGTGGTAGGGAATGATGTTGAGGATTCTTCAATAATATACTCAAAACTTCCATCCTTGATGGTTTTAATTCGCGACCACCTAAAATATGATGGAATCGATTAAATAATAAGTTAATACATAAGTACTTAAATATGCTTACCCATGACTATTGTTCTTTCTAAAGCTCTTTCGCAATAGGAAGCATACTTTCCACATTCCGTTCTGTTATCGGCGTTCCTTTGTAGATGCAATTTTAAAAACCATAATAATCTAGATGACTTTGGTACGAAAAGACTAACCGACAGCGCTAGAAGCTGCCAACCCTGCAATAATGTAAACGTTGGCGGACCTTTGTGATCCTTGTGCTCTTTGTAGTCCTTATGCTCTTTGTATTTGTCGTCCTGGATCGCCTGCGCATTAGAAGATGCTATTTGTTGCTCGGAAGTACTATTTATACTGGTAGGCGTGGTCTCGCAAGTAAACAAACTTTGCGTCGCGCAAAGCAGGAGTTGCTGAAAAGAATTTTGGTGTTTCTAGCATTATTTTTGGGTCCCATATATGATAGTTGTCCAAAATAAATTATGAAATAAGAAAGTAGTAACGTGATACTAGCTGGCGATCCAACGAAACATAATGAAGCATGATACATTGCTACACGAAGATTGAATTTTTAACGAATCTAGAAAATTTTACACCAAATTATAAGGATTATAGCATTATAGCAATTAAACATTGTTTCAGAAAACTGTGGTGCATTTCGTATTTCAGTACCATTACGTTCCTATTATAATTAGAAAAATTACATTGTTACAATGAAATAATTTAGAAATATACGTGTTATAAGTCATGCTGAATTTATTTGAAACTTTTTGGAAAACAGTTAAGTGCGCAGAAGGTAAATTAATGGACGAGGCAGCCAAAATTAAACATCAAAATATATTTTTTTAGAACAATTGTTTTGTACAGGCAATAAAATACTAAATAGAGGACGCTACCCGCCAAAGAAACATTTTAAGAAAATTATTTATATTCGTTCTAATTTACTTTACAAAAATCACTCCTGAATAAATTCGAGGCCCCAGTGGACGTACTTATGGCGTGACATCATCATATCGCATCATCGTTGTTGTCGCACACTCACGACTACCGCTTCTGGCCCATGCTGTTTCATTGCTTTCTGTTGTGTCTTTTGTAATTAGATCCATAATTTTTGAGTTAGTAAGAAACTTAAATATTTTCTTGGAAATGAGTTTGTATTTGGCTATTAGCGCAATTTATTAGATAGAGTAATAACATCAATTTTTAAGACAGCCTGTACTGTTATCATGTATTGTCAGAACACGGTTTCATTATTTTTAGCCAGTCTGGCTTTGTCTGATCGATTTGTGATCTCTACCGGAACCAAGCTATAGGAACAAATTCGCAAACCATTTCAAAAATTAAAAAGCATTGATAAATTATTAATTTCTTTTCTCAAACATTAAGAATTCAATCTACGTACACTAATTCCTGTTCAAGCTGAAAGTTACGACACTTTTTGAAAACGTACACGATGTTGGCAGTAACAGAAAGAAATATAGAAAAGAATTAGCGCTGAGTTCGTTCCAAGGCAGTAGTATCTTCATTTGTGCCGTATTGTGTAAGTGTATGAAGAAAGTTTGGATAGTAACAGGGATTCATCATCACATACACAGGCTGCTAATCACTAAACTATCATCTATCTCTATGAGAAACATACAAAAATAAACATAAATCAAAGATAGAGAACGTGTATTAAATTAAAACAATTGAAACACCAACATCCTTTCTCAGTCGCGATCACAACTTCTATGTCAGGAACAGAAAGGGAGAGAAATATGTAAAAGTGGCATGCGGAATGTAGGAATGTAAAAATATCGATTAATTATGTACATATTATTTTATAACATTTATAAGCACATCACTCATAAAGCTTTAAAGAATTAAGAGTATTGGAACTACTGCATCTATGCAATCTACACAAATATATGGAATTATAGGTTTATTGCTATATAATTATAGGTGTTTGAATATACTGTGCGTTTATTTTACCACTGAATATATATATTTATTTACCTTCCATGCGTTGACGCATTTTTTTTTTATAATTGAGCAAACACGTTTGGCATGGTGACTAGTTATTGGAACTACTGCAGAAAAAAAAAATACAAATAAGTGAAGTTTAATGTCTCAACAAGTGGTCGAATTGCCCACCTTCACACTGCATACAGTCTGCAAACCGATTATTATGAAATTCTTGAAAACATTATAGTACTTGTATTTTCCTTTTTTATGATAATCTCAGTAGCTGCTCGCCATGCCAAACGCCTGGTATGTTCAATTACAAAAAAAAAAAACGCGTCAATGCATGGAAGATATATGTTCAATGGTAAAAAAAAATACGCGGTATATACGGATGTAACATGAATTATTCAAAATATCAATATTGTTTCATTAGAAATCCTTACGCTGAGTATCTCAAAAAAGAAAAAACATTTCAAGTGTTATAAAATGTAAAATTATGTTGTATTATGCTATAACAAATGCGCTAAGATCAAAGATATTATCATTATCAAAGTTCTGAGTTGTGATGGACTAAATGCATATTTCACAATCCCCATTAGTTGTACATTTTGCAATGCAACACGTGAACATTCGCTTCCATAGATTTTTTAAATATAGAATTTCCATTGGTTTTCGCAAAGCT
Source organism: Oryctes borbonicus (assembly GCA_902654985.2). Classification (NCBI taxonomy): domain Eukaryota; kingdom Metazoa; phylum Arthropoda; class Insecta; order Coleoptera; family Scarabaeidae; genus Oryctes; species Oryctes borbonicus. Next base: position 5,079,338 of record LR736863.1, read on the forward strand.
TCGGTAGATTATAGGGACTGAGATAAACTACCAGCATCAACGTAAAAAGCATGTAATAAATGCACCTTGTTCTTATTCTTAGTGCAACTTTTGAAGAGCGTAGTTACATTTTAACAGTCACCTTTTCAAAGTTATAACGGAAGCGACAAAGTATTTTACATATATAAAGGCAACAACGCAACGGAAAGCGCGAGATATATTAATACAGTATATATGGGGACCGGCAGCCAGTATCTACGATAATTTGCGGTTATAAAAATTCCGAGTCGAAAGCTGTAGCCTAAAAGGCCATTGTCGTTCTGGAAGACGATGAGAATGTTTTGCAAACCCTGGTGGAACAAAACCTTAACGTTACTCTTGAGGAACTAACTAAAGTGCTTGGATTTTGTCTATCGACACCTACGTATCATCGGAAAACTAAGCAAATTGGATCAACGGGTTCCCCTCAAATTTTCCGAATTTAAACGCGCGCAGAGAATAAATGCTTTGCTGTCACGTCTCTACTGACCTTTTTTGGACCGAATAGTGACTGGTGACGAGAAACAAGGTAGAGAGAGGAGAAACAGCAACACGCCGGAATAAAGGTTTCCAACTGTTTAAAGTGTTATTATCTGTTTGGTAGAACATGAAATATTTAGTCTCCTTTGAATTTTTAAACCCAAACCAAACAAACGCATATTGTCACAGCTGATTATTATCAGTTATTCCGCAGTGGTCAAAATCATTTGGATGGGAAAAATATGAATATATATATAGAGTAGGTTAAAACGGTACTGGAGGAGTATCTTTCTTTACGGACATGTGAATTTTTGGAAAAAGAGAATTAAAAGTGTACCAGCAAGAAGAAGACTGTTATAGAAAATGAGGGGGAAAGTATATTTTAGATTCAAAAAGAATTTTGTTTATCTTAATTTTGAAAAATAATGGAAGTATAAAGATGATGAATGACCCGATAGATACATTTGGTAGGTTTTTGGTTTCTACTTGATAGAAATTATCAACTTTTGTTACATTACACTTTTACGACAATCAATACCAAATCCTTAATACAACTACTTAACATTTTTTTTCAGATAAAATTTGCTAATCAATATTCTATAGCATCGAGTTGATCGCACTTTATCACTATTTTTAAATATAACATGAATAACTGGGCAATTTTTTAGTTCAAATAATATCCAATAAAATAGTATCCTGTTAAATTTTGAGAAATCGTCAAATATATTAAAAGCTTTAATACAACGCAATATGGCGAACACAAAAGGCATCGGCACAACTTCCGAATCTCTGTTTTGTTTTCGTTAATTTACAAAGTATTTCTGTAAGTGCGACATTGACATAATTTCCGAGCATGTTTCACAGAAATTTGTATTATTTCTTCAAGAATTAAAAACAATCAAGACTATAGACTGTATGTCTCGATAAGGACGGTGACTGACAAAATCTTGAAACATACGTATGTTAAGCGGAAAGTTATAGTGCATTAACATAGCAGTAGGTATCAATACGTAACAGAAATTAACAATTTTGACAACTACGGAAGTATACAGTATGTCCACGGCTGGAGTCAGCAATACTTATGATAGGCAAAAAACTTTTGAGTTGAAATTTTATATTTGGGAAATAAGTCCTGTTTGGCCTGAAACTTAGTTTGCTCTCCATTTTTTTGAATCAGGTGTGCTTCCGCAGTTCAGCAAAAATTATTTTACTTATGTTACTAAGAAAAGTTACTTAGAACGAAAAACTATAGAGCTATGCAAATTTTCAAAATGATAGGGCTACTTTAATAACTAGGTGCTGGAATTGATAATGGGAGAAAAATCTTGCTTGCACGTTGATCGTGAACCAATCCTTTTTGTTTCGGTAAAGTGCTGTATTCTTTCCTCCGAGTGATAATATTTTAATGTGCCTATAGTCTAAACAACCAATTATTCTGAGAAAACCACGAGTTATATGAAAATTACTCGTACTTTGTAAGATCGCATCTCTGTTTGAATCATGTCAATACAATCATATACACGAGAGGCTAGTTGTGTTGTTATTCGTGTTATTATTCTACATACTATTGATTTTATATGATCGCCAACCACCTGTTGAAAACACATGGTGGGAAAGAATCGCAGTATTATTAGTGTGTGTTGCTTCCTTGGAAAACCTAAACCGTATTTTAAAATCTATTTCATCAAAATTTTCCATAATATTATTTCTTTGGCGATATACTTTCGACCTGGGCAGCATGTTGACTAATTCCAAAAATTCACCATCAAAAGATGATGAGGATGAATTAATATCACACCTCCCACTATTACTTGACATTTTATTTTTTTTAATAGTAGGTTACAACGCAAATTTTATCTTGTCGAACTGGTAAAAGCGAGTTAGGTAACTTGTTGTTAGGCCTAACCGTGGTTAGTGTAAGTGAATTTTATTTAATTTGGAGTTTACTAGTCAGGGTTAGTTAATGTTACTTTAATATAGGTCGGTGCAACATTCATTTCTTTTGTTAGTTACATAATTAGAGTTACTCCACGCCCAATAACGACTATTTTGAGTAGATATGTGCCCGTTGCACAGTGGGCCAGCTAAACGGATTAGGGCGATATAAACCCAAATTGAAAGTATTTTCTAGAGATACAGTTAAGTGTTTTCACACCTCTCATATAAACATTATACCACGTACTTTCCCTAATAATCCATAAATTTGCTTGTTTAGTTTGTTACAGACATTTGAATCAATACGTTCTAGGCTTTCCAAGGCGTATCGTCAAATTGTGTAGATTATTCAGTAAGAAAATTAACGTTTGTAAGCATTATTGCTTATTAAGTGTAAAAAGGCTGAAGAAGCTTGGAGTATGTACATAATAAATATGTATGTATGCGACAAGTAGCGTTGAAACGAATAAGTAAACGTTTAAAACTTGTTTTTCTATGTTTGATTTTCGAAGAATTAATGAATGCTATACCTAAAACTGGCAAGAAAAACCAATCTTTGGTTGTCTAGAAGCTAGTTGTGTATGTAAAATCAAAATTGGAATTACCATATTTGACTGAATCACAAGATCTCAAGAGAAAATTAGATTCGTTTTACTTTAACTACAAAACAAGATGGGAAAATGCTCAAGAAATCGTAAGATGTTTATGAATTTATGAATAAATACGGAGAATGGGTAAAACAAGATTTCGAGTTACCAGCTTCGAGAAAACGGAGACCAGCACAACCGTAAAAATCCGAATTTGGTATTTCTCTTCGAATTAAAGAGAGGAAAATAGAATCACTACGGAAAAGCTTTTCAGTTGGAGAATTATCTTTTCCTGCTAGTAATTTATATAGGAACCCGCGGAGAATGTACAACGGCAACATTCTTAAAGGAAGCTAATACATTGAGGGAGCGACGTTAGGAAAAAGACTGGGCAGTTTTCTATTAGATACCGCACACCAACAACAAGCTTTTACTTTGAAAAAGAAACAAACGAGTTTGTTAAGAAAATTTTAAATGATAACTCGTCGCAAACTGACAGTTTGTGTCCTCCAACAAAACAATTAATATAGGCAATTTAAAATACGGGTTGTCACCTTTATATTTGCGGATTCACTCTTTCGAATATTTTCTTCCCGTTGCTTGCATTCTTAACATCAAAAATTGGGAGGTGCATGAACAAACGGATGAAGACTTATTGGCAGCAAGAAAGCGCAAAATTCAAAAGGATTTTCGAGAAAAGATCGGATTACTTGTGGATGCTCCAAAACCTGGAGAAAGCGATACAACCAATGATGGGAATACTGCTCCTTGCTTTTTTAAGAATGCAGAAGTCAAATTATGGGCGTTGATAAGAGTATTATCGAAATGTTTCACGTAATTTTGCAGGCAATTTCTTGCGGATACGAATTAAATTCTGAAAAATTTGAGGCTTATGCCAAAGAGACAGCAAAAATATTGATAAGTACCTATTCTTGGTATTTAATATACTTGTTTATAGTAAAAATTAAGCATCTTCAATTATTTCTAATAGGTTTCAATGAGAATGGAGACGATTGCTTAATCTTAATAGTTTTGACGCCCTAATCCGATTACCTGGTATACCGTGCGTTGGTACAAAATATAGATTCATCGGTGAAAAAACTAAATCTGTGAAATTTTCTGATTTCTAAGTAATTTGCCCCTACTCTTAAACAAAACTCTAAACGTCTCCCTTCATCTTCAAGTTCAAGTATATGCAGCAATTTTGGTTTGAAAATGTGAAGTTTGACATTCTTATTTACATGCACTTTTCGTCATAAAATTAAAAATAAAGATTTTCCTCCTACTGCCAACTCCAGAACTGAATCGTGACACTAAGCAAATTGTGCACTGCGCAGTGGCAAGTACAGCTTGCAGAACATTCAACCTTTGCTTATATACTTCCATAACAGTCATAGTTGTAAACTTCTGTTATGTATTGGCACCCATTGCTAGCTATATTAACGTATTATTACTTTACGTCCCACTGGAGTAACATTCCATTCCATCTCGCTCTCAAAGGCAATCAAGGTAAACAACCCATAAATAGGATTTACATCCCTTCATTTAGAGTAGTACTGAGAGATTTACGTAGCCGGTAGCAGAAAAATAAACAAATAAAACTATATAAACTACATGATTGCTACCACATTGTTTTTTTTTAATAAAATAATAATAATACTCTTACTTTACATTTGATCATACGTTATTTTATTTAACATTAGTCGTAGTGGGACATAATCAACTTCTTTCTCCGTCACTCTAGGTATTACATGGTTCCCAAGATACTGTCGACCGCGATTTCATTGACAAGTACTAAAGGTAACACCAATGCATCCACAGATAATTTAAATCGCAACCTTTTGTACAAATGATTGTAAAATGTGTTTAGCGACCATAAGTACTTAAGTAGTGTGAAACATGTGTGTCTTAGTACATGTACATGCAGAAGCATTAAACGGTTAAGGCAAAACTAAATGTTTACGCCAATTTGTGAAGTTAGTGCCAGGGAGAAAAAACTGTAGTAGTGCGAGTATAAATAAATCCTTACTATATCAGCGTATTTCATTAAACCATGTTAACCTACAAATCTACCAGTTGCTTTATTATAAATGTATAAAGTCAAAGCCGAAAAATTAATATTGTTAAAGATTACATCGAAAAAAATCACTATAAATTGTATTGTAACCAATATTGCAAAACACATAGAAATAAATATAAAAAGCACACTTACACTTTTCTTAAGAAATTTTTGAGTAGATACCTGAACTCCTAGTTTGGGTAGAGGCGCGCTTTTGCTAGTTTGTTTGATAAGGGCGCAAATCAATTCCGCCTGCAGTTCCGGTATATCTATACATTGTTGCAGGGCATTTTGTGCTAATACTACGTGATAGTCGATACCAGCTTGATCAACGGCAGCAGACATAAATAATTGAAGACACTTGAACAATTTTATTGCCTCACCCTATGAAAATGTAATTGTTATTCCGTTAATTCTTACTGAGGTTTAGGCATTTCTTGTACCTGTAAAGTTTCCGTGGTCAACGTGGTTAGTGGAAAATAGGAAGGTATTGCACCATCTTTCGTACAAGGAACATGCAGAAGAATCGGATGCCTCCATAGAACACATGTAGGATCACCATCCACTTCCATCAGTCTATGTATCAATTGCTCGTATTGCGTACCCGTACTGGGACCACCACCACTTGCCACTGTCAAATGATAGAGCCAAGCATCTTTTTCCTTGAAAGAAACAGATATACATTAGTGAAGTACTACTAGATTAGAGCTAGATTAATATTTACTCAACAACACTGAGAAACAGAATGCAAAGAGTATATAAATTTAAAACAAATGGCGTAATACAATAATTATACACTACAAGCAAGTAGCACAAACATAAGGGTTTTACTTTAATTCTGAACAGTCGGCTTATTTTAGCGTACACATGTCTGTAGGGCTTTTAATATCCCATACATTTTTTCATTTCTTCAAACAAACTTTAAAGCAGTTATGCCAGTCATCAGTTAGAACACTCAAAATTGGTATTTTAAAAACATCGACTGTGTCTTCCGGCGACTGAAACCGGTGACCACGTAGCTCGCCCATTCTTGATTCTAGAGAATTTAAAAACATCGTTGGTACTTAGGCCAGGACTGTACGGAGGATGACCCAATAATTCGATGTTTCGCTACTTTAAAATGTCGTGTTTCATTAACAAAAACAGAAACCAACTCAACGAGACTGTTGAGACTTGCCGTATCTTGTCGAAACTTTGGATATAAGTTCTATAAATACTAACAGGCGACGTTAGTCATTAGTGGCGCCTTTTACGCAGCTATACGCAAAACTAAAAAGACAATGCATTGAAGAGATTCAAGATAGACTTATAAGGCAAGATGAAAACAATTTATTTGTACGATGCTACTGCTCAGAACATTTTCGAAGGAAATGGAAAGGAGATGACGTGGAATAAAACAAAAGTGTAAACTTATACAGACTTGTTTCCCCGGGCATAGCAAATACGTTGGTCCCTGATTTGTTGGGAATATTCCCACGGTCAAGTCGGTTTGTTCACATTCCTTCTCCTCAGAATCGGAATCGGAAAGATGTTCAACTTCTTCTACTCTAGCATCGCGCATGTTTATTTGTCCAGCTGGTGCCTTAATTAGAAAGACATTACGTATGTTAAGAACACCGACATTATTAATTACATATTTCTAAGGTACAAATATTTAAAACAATATTTTCTTACCGTGTCAGTAGGAGACTTAAAATATAAGAACATTTTGCCAATTAAAACACACCAACATTTTTTAGCATGACCGTTCTTCACTTTTGTCAACCATCCTTGTACAGAAGGTTTATTTTCTTCTTTACTTAGCAAAAGTTTTGTTGCATTTCTTCGTTGTACATTTTGCAATATTCTTACCTGAAACATAGTTTTGATTAGATATAAATGAAATTTACATATTTTTCTTTGCTAATGTAGGAAATATACCAACCCAATCTTCCATAGCCGTTATAGAATCGGCGGTTAGGTAGTATGTCTTTTTGCCAGTATCTATTTCAAATGTATTGGAACCTTCCGCTCTAGTTATTTTACAAATCTCATCTAAAACTATTTGCCCTTGGGGTTTTCTATTTATATCACTTTGGCTTTTATAGTATGTCAGGACACCATTCTTGAGTACAAACCACCTCTTTCTCCACGTTTTCAATTTGCCGCCTAGAGAAGAAGATCCAATTGGAAATGTCCAAAACTGAAATCATGTTCATAATAATACTCACCTAACTTAGCTAATGATCCACTTTTCTCCAAGCTTTCTGTTCTCTTAGGACTATCCAGGTATGAACCTCTTAATAATAGTGAGGATTCTAGACTAGTAGTTTCACAACTCAAGGCATCGGGTGGCACTGCGTAATCGTCAGACATTCCAGATTCGAAGGAAGTGTCTGAAACACCTATTTGTTAATGTTAGTGCAAAAAGAATAAAGAAAGCGAAGCATAGCTGAAAAAGGTCATAAAATAAAATAAGTAAGGGCAAAATAAAACCAGAGCACCACTTAATAAATACAATAAAGCAGCAACAATACATAACACTCTCTATAAAAATTGTCCATGTTAAATGAGGTAAGTAGAAAATAAGAATATCTCTTATACATTATGCAATTTTCTGTATTTAGGAGACTTATTGTAAAAATAAGAAACGACAATATTTTCCACGTTATTGGTCTGTTATTTTTCATACGGCTCCGTACACCAAATTGTAGGAATTATGGTTTGTACCGCTATAGCCTGAATGCTACATTCGGGAAATTTTAATTTAACAAATTAGTTGCTGTTTACAGATGTTTCTCATTTCTTCCATACGTTGGAAAGTCTTCAGCATGAGCTACAATGAGATTGCCTGAGATAATTTAATGTCACAAGATCCATCCCGAGAATTCTGGACGAATGTTTAGAACACGTAATTATTTAAAATTAGTTAACAATATACATTAATAACATATGTCTGTTTCTGCACAAAATTAAACCTGTTTCACTTGATTCTGGATATTCTACTTTCTATGTCCCCCTAGTAACTACAACAAGTGGAAGTATAAACTGATTCAACCGTCATCATGGGGATCTCGCTTATTACTGGAGATGAGGGATAAGTTTAAATTTGGCAATGTTACTAAATGTTGTATTTGTTATGAAACAGAAGAGAAAATAGACTTGTACAATTGACATTCGAGATTATTTAGCAAAACAAAAAAAATCTTTTACTTCTTTTATCTCTAGCACCTTTATTTGGCCTTGCAAAGAGAAACTAAAAACACATTCTCGATTTTCTATCTAACAGTGTACTCGAAATTCTTATGAGTTTCGATTCTTTCTGGCCACCATGAACTTCTTTATCGGTGCCATATTGAATTTTGTCACCGTCAGCAAGTCTCTTTCCTGATTCAACCATTTCAACCAATAACTGATGATGTCAAAATCCAATATGACGGCGATAAGAAATAAGGAAGCTCATGATGGCCAAATAGAATTGGAATATAAAAATTTCGAGTACACCGTTAAAAAGAAGGTCGAAAGTGACCTTGAGAATATGTTTTTGGTCATTCTTTGCAAGGCCAAATGAAGGTGCTAAAGATAAAAAAAAGGTATTTTTGTTTTCGTTTCCTTAAAGAATCTTGAACGATATTTGTTACAGCTTAATCTTCTGGTTCATAACAAACACAGCATTTAGCAACTTCGCCAAATTAAAACTTACCCCCCATTTCCAAGAATAAGCGAAATTCCCAAGGTAAGGATAAAGGATTTATTCAAATAAATTACACCAAACAGTGTATATGATTGTTTTGGTGAGTTCAGATGAAGTCAAAGGATTACATTTATTGTTGTATAAGTTGCCTTGGTCAAATTTTAATCCCTTGAACTCAACTGGTATTTCTAATCGTATAGTAAGTTTGTTGTTTTAGAGCTAAATCAAAGGAAGTGATGAAAGTCGTAAAGCAACCTGCATTGCATTTAGTCACCTAACGTTATCAATTTTACTAATTGTAAGATAAGGATTGAGATTCTTTTCTCGTAGATTGGTCGTGAATTCACCTAATGCTCTTTCAGCAATTTAAATAAATGAACAGACTTTTATAGCTAGGGAACGCGCAAGCTACGGCGCTAGACGGTAAAACCTAGCAGAGTAGCAGTCTAGGATTAACACTGTAATTTGAAATTATTAAATTAAATTAAATTGAGTTAAACGTAATTTTATTACAGAACATACATTTAGAGCAGAAAAACTATCGTGGCTTTTTAGCTCTAACTGTCTTAGAAAATAAACGTGATTAGCAGCGTGTTGTACTCTAACGTTACTTTTAAAATAGAAAGCGCATCAGCTATCCTTCGTTAGAATTTAAGAAACGTTATTGAATATCGATGAGCCAAGGAGTCTTATTCATGGTAATTGTTGTTGAAGATAGATGTATTTAGTAGTGTTGCAATCAAAAGTTATTTAATTTCATTTTCGTTATTTTCATTATTTTGGGTCATTTGAAAGGACGGGTTTATTTATGTTGAGCGCTGAAATGGTGAGGGTGTGTTAGACGTGAAAGTAAAAAAGATTAGTTTTTTCTATCAGTTGTTAATTTTGTAACACTTTATATAGATTTTTATTTAATTTATTTATTTAAGCTCCTGAAAGGGTATGACGTTAATATCTTCGAATTTACGACCTATTTTTGTGAAAAAAATATATGTATTTCATCCTACTAAACTATGAATTTTTAACACTGCAATGTTTTTTGCGGAAGTAGTACTGAATTCGTATATGACTGGGTTTTATTTTTATGGGGGTCGTTACTTATATAGTTTTGATTGTATATCAATCAGCCTATAAACCCACAAGTTTCATTTATATTCTGAATTTTCGGATTACTTGCGTGTCGCTGTAAGATACAAACTTAAAATTTTGTTTTATGAAAATATAAAATTTAATCAAACAAATTTTTGAAATATCCTTTTCTGTTGATAGTTGTTACGAGTACTTAATATATTAAAATGCAATCAAATAAATGCTTTGCATGAAATAAAAAAACAATAATACCTCTGGTTTTGCTTTTACTGGGAGATCCACTACTACTGGAACCGGTCCTTTTACCTGGACTTGAACCAGAAGTATCACCGGAACTTCTGCTATGTGTATTAGTTCCGTCAATAGCCTGCAATAGAAATAATTTTAAAAAATGTTAAGCTAGCGCTTTGTTAATGCCCATATACTTACTGCAGTGTTATTTCCTTCACCGTCACTAGAATCATCTGACGAATCGCCAGTGAAGGGCATGGATCTTATTTGACTAGCTCTGCCTTTAACAGTAGCATACACAGGTACCGGGATATCTTGATATCCCGCTTGTTCAGGGCCCATATCGCTCGGCGTTGTTCCAGTTAATGTTAGGCCGTCAGCTGCTACTTGATATATTCTATCTTCCCAGCTGGGAAATCTGTGCAGAGGAGGCGTAGGTGCTCTGGGCCACGGTACCTTTTCTCTACTGGGTGTATAGATTTCTGCGTAATCATGCGCTAAATCGGAATCAGAAGCACTACTTGGGACTCTACCTATACTTAAATTATCAACAGCTGCTCTTAAATCGTCTGATAAAGGATCCATGCTGGAGTTACTCGGTACACTGGCAATTAGGGCGCTGGGTATGTATGTTGTGTTGGGCACTGGTTCAAAGCTGGCCGAAACGCATACGGACTGGTGTCTTCTGTGTTTGCTTGATCTGGAAGAAGCTATACCTAGTTGACTCCTAGGCTCTGGAGAACAGCTTTCGGATCGCCGCCTATCCACTAACGCCAAGTGGTTCTTAAGCAATTCTAATTGTTGATTGCACTTAATATTCTGCTCTCGCAACGTTTGGTTTTGTTGTTCCAGTTCTTTCAGTTTATTCGTTACCCATTCTTTTATCCTCGCGGCTTTAGCTTCTACCTGCCTGGCGTCTTGAAGGCGCAGCTGCCTTTGCTCTTCAACTTCGCCTTCTAGACGGTTGATCTGGGCACTGTTAGTGTCACTCTGTTGCGACCATGCCAATTTTTGTTCCATTATTCGAACCTGCAAATAAAAAGATTTTTAGCAATTATTGCAAACAGTAAATGAAAGAGTTGGAAAATTGCTTTAGGTTGGTAAAAGTAACTTACATATAATTGCTTCTTTCATTCATAACAGATATGCAATACATACAAGTACCCGGCTGGTTACGCAATAAGCTATGTTCATACGCTTGTAATATTTATCAACATGTGTGCCAAAAATAATGCTACATTTTTCTAAGTAGATAATTTGTCAATATTATCAATAAGTTTAATAGAATGCAAGCGAAAAAATGCGAAATTTGGTAGCGAATACCGAAATTCATAATTCCTCAACATGCGAATGATGACTCCACTGAACTACTAAACCGTTTGCTTTAGTATTAATCCCGAACTTTTGGGAATTATAGAGCAGGTAACTTAACGTTAATGTTATTACTTACTTTAAAAAAATATTAATTTGAACCATGGATTATATATTCAATATACGAGATAGATCGATCCAGTTGCTTGGTGTTTTCGGAAGTGTAAGGATTCTTCATGGAACTGTTACAGGAGAACGATTTGGTGATGCAATTACGTTTAAGATTCAGTTGGTGTATATCCATGTATCGCGTAAGATGCCTTGAATGTAACAACGCGCTTGATAGAAGCACGTGTTGGAAAGGATGGATGATGGAACATGCTCACGATTGAAGACAAGGTTCCGGTAGAAAGCCGACGAAGATTTTCTTTTAAAATAACACACACAGGGCACAGATTTTAGTAGGCGGGTGTTGCAGAACAAGAATGATATTACACTATAAAGTCATCGAAGTAAAGGTGAGTATTTTTAGATTTATGTACTACGGCCCGGCCCAACACGTTTATCAGTCCCACCAGACACGTTTGTCAGCTCGGCCCGGCCCAACCTGGCACGTTTGATTGACGAATTTCGCCGATGGTGGTGCATTTATTCTAGGAAAAAGTTAACAAATTGGAAGCAGATGTGAGGTTTTTGTCAAGTTTTGGTTCAGCTCCAGTTCGAAGCATTATAAGTTATTATTAAATTTAAAAGTAAATGCTAAGGTATTGATGCTTATTACCTACATTTGAATTTCAAAAAGAATGTTCAAAATTAACAACGAACGAGCTTTTCGGACCGAACGGTCTTGATAGGTCGCTCACGCCCGTATCATTTTAAGAAAGCCCAGCACACACCGCCTCTGGAATGCGTACGTTTTTTTATCTATCGGATGGAAGCAGCCATGGCATTAGCTGTTAGGCAATACGTTTTTAGTTGATAATTAGATTTGTGATGGATGCGCCAATTATCGCTTTTATTTGTATTGATGATGAGTCCACTAGATATGTTTTTCCACCAGGTGTCATCAATTGTCCTCTATTGTTGCAGCTTCCTTTGGCACAAGAATATTGATGCGTCAGGTTGGCACAGCGTAGAGAACGACAGTAATAATAATAATAAAAAGAAGAACGGAAACACAAATCGTTCAGTCACACGTCTGTTAAGACCCAGAGAAAGGCGAGAAAAAGTTTGGATCGCTTGAGGATATACAACATAAATTTAGGATATTGAAGTTTGAATTGAAGTTTGGGGTTCTAGCAATTCTGATTCTAAGTTGCCCCCAGAATGAATTCGTGTAATTGAAACTGTTGTAAGATACGAAAATATCGTTCTTCGTTTTTGCAGATAGTTGACATTAGTGCACTCCACCAAGATAATGCAAGGTTTCAAACTTATAATGAATGGCGCACTTCCATCTATTGGTCATGTATGGAATATGATTTCAATGCCTTTAAAGAATCCGGCTTTGTTTGCACAATCCTCCTTATGTATAGTTTGCAGACTAGTAACTACAACATCGCGCCGTTTTAAAAGAATGACAAGAGGAGTGGTTGAATTGCAAGTTATATCTTAATAATTATACTAACTTTTTGTGACAAATTCCTAAATAGGACGTTTTCATTTCCAGACGTTATATTTTGTTTAATTGCCTCAATAATACATTAATTGAAAATATTCAAAATATCTACTGAAATAAGTAATGAGTATATCCTCATCCATTATCAAAAAATAGCTTAAGCAGCTGTATTTATATCCTAATAAATTACAAATTTCCGTCTAATGAGAGTTCCGTTAACTTAAACTCGTTTTCTTTTTCTTGTACATAGGATAAACACCCCGTTACAGAAATAAGACTACTCTGAAGAACAGTCAGAATGACAGATGCGGTCGTATCGTTTTTACGGCATTACATTTGGTCGCATTCATGTTATTCCTTCAAAGCGAACATAAGGTACTTATATGCTCTAATTATAGAGCGTGCAGCCAACGTTTTCTAAGAAGCCTTCCTAATTTTTGTCACTTGGATTGATTTGTACGTGTGAATGATATAATATGTTTGTGCAACATTTTTTGGCCTCTCTAATGGAGCGTTAAGAAACGAATTTTGTATGGTTGTATTGTTTCACAAAGCGATTTAGAAAAAAAAAAAATATGTTCGGAAACATATTTTTGGTAACTCTAACAAAACAAGCTATTTAGAAATTAAATGAACTGTGTAAAGAGAAAATAGCATTAGTTTCAGATAAATGAATAAACGACACGTATAGCTTTTTTTCCCGGCACTATGATTGTCAATTCTATAAATAATTCTATTTACGTAGATAAACAAGCTAGTGGCGTCATTAACTTGTTCTTATACCACCTTTATTCGATTAATATTATTGAAGGATTGACGCAGGATATTGACGATTTTATTCAAAATTAATTTGGTGTGTCAATGTTATTGAACGTATGTAGATTTTGGTTAATATCCTAAGTTGCAGAAACTTCTAAAGCTTGGAAAAATAAAGCTTAATTTCAAATCAGAAGTTAAAAAAAGTAGTTATTGTTTTAGAACGAAGCAAATAAATGCTCGCCCGTGTGAAAATGGTTTCTTCATCACAGTAACGGATTTCCTTTAATAAATTTAAATGTGCAAACTTTTTTCTTTTAAGTGTGAGCCATTATGTAATTCACACACTGTGTTTTCTTTGTTTTATAATTCTTAAAACTGAAGCTATTATTGAGGAACAATAATATTAATTGAAATGCAATCAATAATATTATATTATAATAATAACATTATTGAAACTATGTTAGAGGCTTGAGTTGAAAAGACACCTACTTAACAAGCAACTTTGTAAGTAAACATAATCATTGCCATGTTGGTATTAGATTTTTTTCTAGGTGGCGTTCCGTTGCAAGTTTTTGTTGTTACAACATTTTTTTACTCGATAAGCCAGTGTTCATTATCGTATGCAAAATTTAACATTTCAAATATATTTGCACCTAACTAATGCTAGATTTTCAAGTTTCTGTTTTAAATAAATGCAAAAATTCCGGCAACTTTACGACATTACGAATTTGAGCTTTGTCCCCTCTTAAAGATTACTTGACGAGTAGGTCTCAGTACGAGTTTTCTATGAATTAAATCGACCTCTGTACCTGTTCATGTTACACTAGTCTGTTACTGCAATATATTATTCTTCTACACAAATGTACATCGACGATACCCATATATATATTAGTTTTAACACTACCGATATCGATCTACCTTTACAAAAAATTAACTATGATCTAGAAAGCATTAGCAGTTTTTCGAAGAATCGCGCGCTTAAGATTAATATTGGTTTTAAGGAATTTGAGGGTTGCATAGTGGAAGTATTAAAATCTTTATAGACAATGTGAATATGCGCTTGTCTCATTCTGCGAGAAATTGAGGTATTACTATCGATGATTCTTTTAGGTACAGAGACTATATTTCTAGAACAGTTGGGTTAGCATATGCACACCTTAAAGTTCTTTACCTTTAGAGGTTTGCTTTTGATCTTGCGATCTAAAGCAATTCTACGAAAAAGCATTGTGTCCAGTGGTATATGTCTATATTGTTGCTGAGAAAACACGCATTCAGCAACTACGAAGTAGTTGTTGACGCTTGATTTTCGAAATCCGTAAATTTAACAGAATTATTCCCAAGCACCAGGATTTGCAATGGCTTAATGTGAATAATTTAATAGAAAAAGTACGATTACCGATGGAGGTACGTAACATAAATTTAGGGAATAAAAATTTCTTCACGACAAACTTTATGAAAGAAGCTTTACATACAATATTTACCAAATGTATAATACTCTACCAAGATACATCAAGGCTCTTGGACCAAGTATATTTAGGCGTGCTGTTTACAAGCTTCTTTACGATAAGCAATGGCAATTGTTTGCAGTAGCTAATAATCGCAGTTTTTTCTATGGACTTCTCTTATTAGTTGAGAAGTACAATAGTGAAATATTAACTTGAGTTAGACTAGGCATTTAAGTTTTGGGGTATTTGGTGGAAGAGTAGGGAGCGGAAGTTTTTCCACTCATGTGAATCACTCCCTAAGCGATTTATTTATAAATACCATTTTTCTTTTTTTTACTAATATGTATATATCACCCACCTATTACTATTAAAAGCAGAGCACAATAATTCGTTTGATATATTGCTGCTAATACCAAAAATATACTTATATGAATGATCATAAAAAGAACATATGTATACACTAAAACATCTGAGCTGAGAGTTGACAGACCCCTTATTAAGTCGCCTAAAATAGCAAAATAGCGCCACAAATAGTTTTCTCGCGACATTCACCTCAATTTCAGCGAAATTAGATTCCTAATATTATTTTAGCCATGAACTTTGTAAATAATACTAAAAGTGACTACCAAGGCTTCAACTGAAATTTTCATTAAAAACTTATATTGCAAGAATTCTACAAGACTAAATTACCTACTTAACTCTATTACAGCACGCGAATTTTCAGTTGTAGAATTCAAAAGAATTAAGTGAAAAATCGTTATACGACAGTACAATACTAGTGCAAGAATTAAGGTGTACTGTGAAAGTTAGTACATATACACTAACCCGACCGATCACTGGGCGATGCGGGGCCTATTTAAGAATTGGTGCAGTGCTAAACCATCCACACATGGCATTACCACGGTTTACATACATCATCTGTGTAATTAGTGCAAAATATTGCATTAATTTTGCACTACTCTATGTGAACGTAATTTAGTACCATTCAACTCACAAGCAAACTTTTTTGAAAAGAAAATGCTAAGAAAATTCTTCATTTTATAATCTTCCATTATCCTTAGACATTTGTCTGGCCCTATGTCAGCGAGTATACAACACGCGCAACACACAAATGGTTTGTAGTTGCACTAAACGGCGTTTAACCAAGATGTTCAATTACCACGGTTTTTGCAATTTGGTTCAGCAAAATGTTTTCCAAGGTAGATATTCGTAAAGAATTTGCAATCTATTTGGGTGAATGTCCAAGCGTGATAATTTGGCCATTTATCAAGAACAAAGTGTTTTCGAATCAACAATTAATCAAATCATAAAGGAATATGAAGAGTATATAGCGCACGTTAATTTGTCGACCAAGAACATTGAGTCGGTTGAGGGAACAAAAACTGATTGAATCCGTTAAAAACAGAGTTGGAGTTTCACAGCGAAAATTAGCTCGAATATTTCATATTTCAAAGACCCTTGCTTTTCGATCAATTTTTCGAAATAACGTGGTGTTTTGAAAACGAAGAAAGGCACCGAAGTATACCTAACCGACTCAGTTGGAACGGATTCCTTCCATTTTGTCAATAAACTGATTTTGGTGGACGAAGAGAAATATTTTACTTTATCCCATCCAGAAATAAAGAAAAATGACGTTCTTCAAGTTTGAGGACAAAATATTAGTGTAGGGTGTCATTCCTGATGCCGGATTTCTTTTGTAGGCGTACATTGGGCTGGTTCGAGGAAAAGCCGTAGAAATGCAGCTGCAGAAATTATTTAGAAAGATGCTTCTCTAAACTGCTTCAGTTTTTAAATACATTTCACGCCGATGATAACACAATGTTTTGGCCTGATTTAGCTTCAAGTCATTATGTAAGAGTAACTAGAGATTGGTATAACACAAATAACATAAACTTTGTTTCTAAGTTGGACAATCTTCCCAATACAGCTCAGGCTCGGCCAACAGTAGATTTTTGGTCAATATTAGTCAGAAAAGTGTACGACAATGGATAAGAAGCTGTAAATGAAGACCAACTAGGACGTCGCATTTTTCAAAAACATCGAGAAATCGACACTGCTGTTGTCCAGAGGATGATGAGACAAGCCAGAAGAAAACCGAGGACCATTGAAGATAATGGCCCAAAATCAATAATTTGACTATTAATTGCTTTTTACAATTAGTAACCATTCGTTCCAAAAGTAAAACAGTTTTAGTATCTAGGAATTGTCAAATTCAAGTAAACACTGCGAATCTTTTCGCTGAGGCTAAAGAAGCTGATAGGAGTTAAAACCGATTGTGAATTTTTGTATTTATCATTTTTTAAACTTAAGATAAAAATGTACGTATGTGTATTCTAACTAATTTTACTTATTGGTAGGAATTAGTAGAGAAGTTGACTTCCTTATCAGATTACTTAATACTTTATTTATTTTTATATCAAAATAGTTGGCATTGTACAACGTATAACACAAAAACGTTGATACTTTTACAAATTAACAGCAGCAATCTACACCGTAGAATCCGGAACAATTGGTTTAATCTTATCGATTACTACTACTAAAACTAACTCTGCTTATGGTATAGAACTACATTAAATAAGATACAGATAACAAGAGGAGACTTTTCCAGAATGATAAATTAAAGATGTCATCCCTTGGATAAAATCCCTAGGGTAAACCGCCTACAATACGTCCATGACTAGACAAATATAAACGATCCACTATTTCATTAGTAAAGTGTTTATTTTAGCAATCGCAGGAGATTGTCCAAAGTTAGACGTGTAGATATTAACACAAAAATAATGGTGATTATCACGAGCTAAACGACATATTTGACATAAAAATTCAAGTGTTATAGTTTTCTCTACATCACAAAATATTGCTTTAGGTAGCAAGCCAGCGAACGAGTGCATAAACGTATAAAACACCAAGAGATATGGCGGACGTTAGGAACTAGCATATGGTTAGAGTTGTCAAGATGACGGCCAAAATTATCGAAACAAAACTATTTTTTTTTCGATAGCTGATAAAATGTTAATAGCAATTATTTTAATAATATAAAATCAAACAATTAATTTTATTGTTACAAAAATTAGTGTTGTGTTTGTTGATGCTTTATTAAAAATATATTTCTGACGAAGATATAAAACTGTCGAAACGTTGAAAACAGTTATTTTTATGAATGTTTGAAAAATTTATATCAACAAAGTTGCTAAAATCAAGATTCAATTTTCTTATTATGCGCTTGTAAATCCACCAATCAGAAACAGTATTATTATATTAACCATTGAATTTACGGTAAATGAAATGTGGGCAATTGTATATAAAAATTTCAATTTTGACCCTTACATGGACAAAATGGCTTGAATTGAAGCCAGTGAGTGTTGTTACTATATCTCCGTCATCATATTTATTCATCTTTTCAATAGCTAGTTGTACATGTATTTTGATCAGAGACAGATAGCATTCTGATCAAGTTCGTTCAATAGTCGCAGTGAGTATTTAGATTTCATTGACATTCGCTAGCTCGCTTGCTACCTAGCTGACCATGCGGAGATCGAAGAAAGTTCTTGTTTCAAATCACTTTTATATTGTAGCGTAGAATCATTATTGCACCGACCTTTGAAGGATATGTTTTCTCTAATCAAAACTTATAGCAGTAAGAGTCTATATTACGTTTTCAAGGTTATTTATCTAACTCTCTAACGAACACAACTAGAAACTTCAAATTGGATACGTAATGCTAGTGTACGTAAATTACATAAATTCTAATTTGAAATAAAAATAAACAGTTTTCTTATGGTTATTTCAAAACTATGCATTCCGTGTTTTTTACACTAAGCGCGCCAAATATTAAGCCACGACTAATTGCAACACTTGGGCATTCATCAAATTTAAAGGGTCATAAGGCAAGTATCTGAAGTTCTAACTACTGCAAAATATACTGGACTTCTAAGAACCCAAACAAGCTCGATCACGAGGACCAGGTGGGTAAAACAAAAATTAATACAATCGTCAAAAGCAAATTAGTTTTTAAACTATGACAACATTTTAATTATAAGTAGGGCTTACACAATATTTAAACCAAATATCATCTTTAATTTACTGACCGTACTCAATTAAGTTTGAAGTTTAGTTGACTTTCTTCCATTCTAGCAATAGCATCTACGTTTTGATTTATAAAACGCGCGGAGCTTAAGTCTAATCAATTTTCAAGGTTACATTTTGTCGATACATGAAAATCCCCCTCGCGAAAGTTTAAAGCTGGCAAACAAATAGGGGATGATGACTAAGAGAATCGATAACTGCATACAACAATTACACAAACAGTCACCCATTTAGTACTCCTCATATGATTTTGTTAATGAATCACTTACTGGCATAACGGATAACACAATCATAGGGTATTGTTACGTTACGGACTACTAATTCATCTAAGAATTACCTTGTCGATTGCACGCCATGATGAATCACGGGTATTTTTCCAAGTTACTTTCGCAAGAAGAGACGGTAAGTTGTTATGTTTTGCGAGGGTGATGAAATTCCGCCGTTGGAGGATGATTGCACTCCACCAATGACACCAGTTAACTGAGACTAAAACCCGAAAACCGAGCGAGGTCCGTTGCACAGTGGCTGAATAGGAGGAGAGAAGAAGACAACGTTTATATGCTATAAACGGCGCCACTACGTCCCGACGTCGGTCGTCAGTGTTGTTGTCAGCTAACCTCCCCAAATGATTCTTCCACACACTAACCTTGCACTTCTCTCTCTTTATACAGAGTGTATTTTGTCGATGACCAAATATAGATTCGTACTATCAAAAATTTACATATTTTTTGCAGTGTGCAGTATGTACGCTTTGAGTTTATTCTGAATATACAATGACATAAAATTAGAAATATTTTACGACAAACTTAGCAACATTGCAAGCAATTGAATATCCTTTCGAATTTTGTATCGCCCGCAATTTTAGAGATTTTAGCATCACAATCACACAAACCAATGCATATCTATACTATAAATTATATGTTGACTTGTGGATTGGAAACAATTGCCATATATAATGTGAAAGATAAAGTTATTCGCTATTAATTAAAGATGAAAATCACTGGAAAGTTTTTGCGAGTAGTAAGCTTAATAAATAAGTTAATTATATAATCTTATAAACATTGCAATTTGCAATATATCTCAGGATCCTGAAATTAAAGACTTTACACCGTTTAATTATCAAGTAAGAGAAAACTCTCCTAATCCAAGATCGTTCGTTTATAATTCTCACTATTACTGAAAACTTGTCGGTGATTTTACATATATATAAACAAATTTCAAACAAAATATGCAAGATTTTTAACTTAATAAAATTACTTTTAGCAATTAGACATAATATTGAAGATGTTTAATCTGCTATCCTTGTAATACTAACGTTTTGAAATAAATTTCTTAATATTGGGTAAAATGGCTGCTTCTGTAATTTTGGAAGCAGTCCGATTAACTTTGTGCTCATGTTGCATTGACCGCAATGCTTTTCCGATCGCGTCATGCAGAATTTAATTGTCAAACTGATATTTAATACAAGGCATTTTCGAAAACGAGAGTTATGCGCAATGCAATTATAGAATAAGGGAAAATAATTCTAGTTTATTAACTTGTTCAAGTTTTGTTTTATGTAAAAAACACTGCGATCATGCAACTAAATAGTATCACAAAATTAAAGACAATTCGAAGAATTCTGCTTCAAAAATTACAAATTACTATCATAGTATTCAAGAAGTATTATGTCTTCTATCTGTGCGTGTTAAAACAAATGTAGTAATCTATTCACAAAATGGAACAATTTTTAATCATATATGTCCAGGGTACACTAATAACAGTTAACCAGGAGCAACTGACAATGTATTGTAGTTACGAAAAAGTAATTGTTATAGGAAAACGGTTGGAAGTCAACATTTCTCAGATGAAATATGAGATTAGAGGTAAGAGAACAAATCCCGAATTAAATTTCCTGAATACTGCTACTAGGAAATACAACGTTAAACCGTGAATACTATAGCATAATACGAACAGTAAATATGAAGAAATAGAGCAAATCAAGATTAGACCCATAAATAAAAAGTACAGTGTAGGGTCCAAAATGTATCATAAGGACATAGCCTAAAATTGTGGAATACAAGAAAAGAACGTCAACTAGAAACGAGGAGAAGAAAATACTAAGAACGTGACAGGGGTTCTGAAAAAGATGAATAACTAAAAAACTAATAGATCTCTCAATATTCCTTAAATCACAGTAATTATTAGATTTTGAAAAAGTCGATGGAGTAGATATATGATACGGCTCCCTAAATACTGGAACAAAAATAGTTCTACAAAATGGAACAGTCAATCCAAAAAGAAGATCAAAATGGAAATGTGGGAAGGAAGTAGAAGAGGGCATGGAAAGATTGAAGATTTGAAACAATGACGATCCAAAAAAAAAGTAGAGGAAGGACCAGGTAAGCCAGAGTTTCCAAGACTAGTGGAACTGATTTATTTAGTTATATAAAAATAGCACACGAGATTGGCGAAAATTGAAGGTGTTCTACAACAGACTAGCTTCAAAATTACAAAATTCATACTTATTTAAAAATAAAAAAATAAATTTTATAACATTATCGATGATATTTGTAAGATTTGTTAAAAATAAAGTAAGTGGTACTATATATTCGTCTAGTTACTAATGCACCCACCAACACGACACATCCTGTACGTATTTTACGTATTTTTCAGCATATATGCATTAGACGCTAGAAAATAACCGTTGACAGAATAACAACCAACAACGACGATCCGACTACAACTGGCACATGGCCAGGATCTTTATACGAGGGTACGAACACCTCTGATCAACAACACACATGCATGCACTTACATAAAATAGGTTCCACGTTTCTCTATTTAATTAGAAGGGTTGTGTAGATAGGGAACCGAATGTATGTTCACACGGTAGATATCTATGCGTGTATATGCGTTTTATCTATTATCTAAACAGCAAAAGTCTGACACAGTGATCTAGAAAAGGGAGAAGCTTTGGGAACGTTATGAAAAAAAGTTAAACATGTATTTCGGCTTTTCAGTGCGCACGGTTTCGTAAAATGGACGAAGTATTAAAAACAAACGGGAGAAAAGATTAAAAAGTATATTATTATCACTGACAAGGAGCGTATAATTGACAGAAACTAATTCTTTCTCCATTTTAACATGCTCCTAAAGTGTTATTTACGTTATTATACATGTTTTTTTCATTTTACACTAAAATAAAATGAATAATTGAAAAAGCTTTCCAGAGATGCTTATTTCAAATTTCTTTTTAATATCAAAACAATAATGGTCATTAAATAACGAACACATCGAAAAATAAAAATGTTGAAAAAATACGTGGAGAAAGAATTAGGCTTCAATGAGAAGACAGGCTATTACTCTTGCACCATAATCCTTTTGTGTGCTCTGTTAAGCGGCAAAGGGTTATTGTTATTACAACAAAGAACCACGTAATCATTAATTTTACGTACTGCTATTCTGACGAGCAATGAGCTGAATGAAAGTTTTAAGCAAGTATTATTGATTTTTGGTCGATTTAATTACAGTTGAACAAATATCTTTTATTTCAGACTTCAAGCGCCACAACATGATGAAATTTATGCGTTTCGTAATTGTGATAAATATTTTATGTTAGCTGGCCATATAATATTGACATCAATACCGACTCTGATTAACATATGTTCATCTTTGAAATAAACTTTTGTGTTTCTCATAAATAAATAATTACGTAAAAACGATTTAATGGACAGAAATATTACCATTTCAACTCTTTCATGCAGGAATTTAAAAAAATAATGAATTAAACTAAACTACAAAAACTATTCTATTTTTCCAAAGAAAATTTTAAAATATTTTGATATATATCAGTGGACGTCATGCATGAATAACACTTTAGTTTTGTATCCATTTATGCGCTACACAAGAAAGTATTATCTTGCCCTTAGTGAACTAACAAATATAAATGAAATTCTCTAAAAATATAGACTTTTAGAATAATTGAAACATGCAAGCACGACTCCAGAGAAAGATGTGAGTTAAACAGTTTTAAGAGTCGGTGTGTGTTTCAATGGTGATGGGCATCTGTATCATTCGATATTCGAAAAATTTATAAAGCACAGAGCCAACTTACGAGTTTATGACAAACTACGAGAGTGGTTCAAGAAGACCTTACAAAATCTAAGAGATGACGCTCTTACAGTCAAAAATGATTTGTTTCTAGTAAGGATCATTAGCCACTAGACAGCTGTCGAAGTCTCGTGGAAAAATCGTAGCAAGATGGATGCCGCGTTTGCTCTCAGTGGAGAATAAACGCCACCATGTCTGTTTTGACGCTTTTACCTCTGTATAACTATGATGAAATATAGATGCACTACTACAAGTCATGAAACAGGGGGTTCTTGAAGGCGAACGGGCTCCGAAGAAAGCGAAGAGGGTGAAATCGGTCGGAAAGGTGATGGCCTCGGTTTTTTGGGATACACACGGAACCATTTACACCGATTACTTGGAAAAAGGACAAGGTTGTGCGAAGATCTCGAGAAAAAGGTTCTTATTTGAAAAGGAAAAAGATACTCTTCCATCAAGACAATGCATGGGTGCACGACTGCGCAGTTTCGATGGCCAAAATTATAGAATTAAAGCTCGAATTAGTACAGCATTCATCGTATTCACCGAATTTGATCTCAAGTGACTTCTTATTTCCAAATTTGAAAAAATGTCTCGGTGGACAACATATTTTGAGGACCTTCCGAAATCCTACTTTTTGGAAGGCTTAAAAAGGCTGAAGAAACGCTTGGAAAAGTGTATAGAGTTAAATGGAGATTATGCTGAAAAATAAATAAAAATCTACAGAAAATACTTAATTTGTCTATCTTTTTCTAAGAGCTTATCAAACGACTCTCGTATTATAAATTCTGTCGGTGATTCAATAACATGCGTGATGGGCTTGGATACGAACTAAGAATATAGTTATAGCTCAGAATGCTAACCAAAATCTCGAAGTTATAACTGGTTTAGTTTCAAAGTCGGGAATGGACGATTGGAAACGTGCATATTATTTATAATATAAAAATGTTGGTGCAGATTATACGAAACCTATTTTCGCGAAAATGTTCTTGGAAGCTGTAAAAATGCATGTGGTTGTTGAGGTGATTCGAAAATATTCCTGAAGATAGAAATACTACTATCCATATAATTTATATAGAAATATAATATTAACTACAAACTTATAAAAATGTACTAGACGAAACTATCCATTAGACGAATTATAGGAAAATTAATTTTTGTGTTAGTTTTTTATTTTTCGTAAGTTAAGAAATAACAGTATCCTTTTTTTTTGTTTTTAGACCTACGCCTCTTTCAGTAAAACCCTGTTGGAAAGTTTGTGGTCTGGTAGAATACAATACACAGAAAAAGCATAGTATAAAAGTGCTTACTTTTTCTATAATGAAACTTTCGTGTCTCAGAAAACTTCATCCTCTGGGCAAAGGTCGACAACCATTCTTTTCGTAAAGAGACACTTTTAGAATTACATTTACTAAAATAGTACTTGCGGAGAGCTGCAAGTTAGCAAGTTTCTTTTAATTTTTTAATTTTAGAAAATTGGACTCGACATTTTTTTGTTAAGACGAGCTCATTTTTGCTTTGCTTAAAGGTTTTGCAATAAAATACACCGCAATTTGATTTATTTATTACCACTTTTACAATAGTCGTAATTGTAATAATAAATTATCTTAAAAAATGTTAGTTTAAGAGTTATCTTTCTAGGGTAGGGGTTACACTGCACAACATAAAATGGAATACAAGTTGAAATTCCAGTGTCCCGGTTAAAAATGTCGAGTTGATTTTAATTTTTTTTTCAAAACACTTAGTGTGTGCTTACGAGAAAACTTAACGCAATTAGGCAGTGATTTCCGTCATAGGTTCGACTATATTCTATTTTATTTTTGATGCTGAGTTGAATGTTAGTTATATACATACGTGAAACTGATGGCTGTTTAAGTTTGAGTCTGCCATTTATATTAATGTTTTTTATCTAGTCAAACATATACGTCTACATAATTAATGGTAAGCAACTAATTCGGAATACTTGTTTTGGATTTATTCGTTGGCGCTGTAGCATCCACACCGGATATAGAATAAACCTTATGCAAAATATTTAGTTAATACGTTATAGAAAACTTGCTGAACTCGAGTTGGTTGCAAAATAAAATATTACATCACTATTGATCATATTTCAGAATCTATTTTCTAGTTTACTTCAAAAATATGTTTGATACTTACGTAGTGTATATAAAATATTTATTAGTAAAATACACTTCAGTTAGTGTTAATAATCTGATAGGGCTGGAGTGTTTGCATTTTAATGTTGATATAACTTGATACTTATTTTTCCTTAATTTTCAATTAATGAAAAAATTTTGAGAGAATTTCGTTTAGTCAAAACTCGTCTATCTCATCTTCTCTTGTTTCAAAATAATACTGCCAAAGTTTACATAATCAATAAAAGAATTAAATAACAGCTTTGATTTCAATATCCACCAAAATATCTTCGTTTTCCATGAAGATGCATGTCGAAATGTTGAAATACAATAGGTCAATGAATTGTTATCAGGTTCATAGTATTTTAAATATTGTATTAATATTGAATGAATAGTAATGCAATCACTAATGTATTTAAATAATTTTGAATTTAAGCAATATCATTAAAGCTTGCAGTGGTGAATTTCGTGTTGTCCATTAACGTTTACGGGAATCTTTTTTAACAAAAATGGATATTACCTACACGTATAAGACAAGCAGGAAAAATTAATCTGGGGAAAAAGGCCACCAGCATTCCTTCACTCACAAACTTGCAGCCATGTACAGCTAAAAATGTAAGCAACCCCACTTTCAAAAAATACACTATTAGTATAGTTGTCACAAAATTACCATCAATTTTTAAATATTTCTAAAGTTATCAAATGGTTATACAATACGTCCGAAAAGTCTAGAAACGCCCAAATAACAACGTAATCAACGTCTTTTGAGAAAAATCATAAAACATGTCAATTAGTCAAGTAGCGTTCGCCGTTAGTCGTTCATACAATGGACCTGGAAAAAGTTCTAATGTAATTTTTCTCAAATGGCAATATAGCATATTTTTCTTAATTTTTGGATAGGCGCTAGCTCCTATACGATAATAGAATTCAGTCTGAATGGCGTAGAGTGATTCCACGTATTTCAGCTCGCATTCGTTGTTGCAATTCGTCCATATTATGAGGTTTATTAACGTACACTTTACTTGTTAAGTAATGCCACAAGAAGTGATCAAGTGGAAGGAGCCTACTGCGCCATATTCTCTGGTTGAGGAAACCAGGATTTTCGTTACTGGGGTAAAGTACTGCCAACTCAGGAATCAGCTCGTCCCTTAAAAACTGCAAATACCTTTCTCTAAGTTAAAGTATTATTAGAGAAAACAGTCCTACAATTTTGTCATCGATTATGCCCTCCGATATATTTCTTTTCTCAGGATGCTTCATGTATCCAGTATGGCTTCGAGCGTACGTTTTTGTGCATACATTGACAGTTCCATCCAAAGTAAAGGTAGCCTCGTCGGATTTGAATAAAATTCGGGTTGTTGTGATAGATCGGCATTATTTCTTCACAAGACTGTATTAGTCGATCGAAATCGTCTTCGCACAACTCGTGAACCAAACAGACTTTGTAGGGACGATATTTGTTTTTGCTAAGAATGGTACTTACTGTCGAGCTTGATATATTACATTCTTCAATAAGATATCGTGTAGTATCATGTGGATTTTTATTCAACGACAATAATACATTGACATGCGTGTCTTCACTGGTTAAAGGACAACCACTCCGAGGCCGATTACAAGCATGCCCTTCATCTCGATATTTATTATAAATTTGACTCACGACGAAAATACTAATTGGAGCACCATGTGGATGAGCCATCATAACTATTTCGATGCGCTCCTTTTCTGTTAACCCCATTGTTCGTGGTTTCCAAATAAACTAAATTAAATTTTAATGTGTTTGACAGAACCTGGCAAAGAACTAAATTGTAAAAACACCAGTCCATTTGTTATAATTAAACCACTACAGCTAATACAAAAAAAAACACATCTTAGACATTACATTTTGAATAGGGGCCAAGGACGAAGTTTTCACATTTTGGAGTAATATTTTGACATTTTCCTCAAAAACTTTCTTATGTAATGTATAAGTATTTCTTAAGTGTGATTTAGATAATGACAGAACCTATCCAAAAATAAAGCAAAAATGCTATTTATAGAGCCATTTCAAAAAAAATATGACGTAAGAACTTTTGAAGGTCGTTGTAAAAGCCAAATTACTGCTATTAATAGAAATAGCTTTTTAAAACATTAATTAACATGTTTTACGATTTGCTTCCAAAAACATTTATTACGTTGTTTGGCTGTTTCTAGACTTTTCAAACGCATTGTATAGTAGATTTGGGAGAAGATTTCCGTTGTGGAAAAAAGAATGGAAGAAATAGGTATTGTTAGGTCGTCGAGCTTATTCTTGCTTAGAGAAATTATTATATCAAATCAATCTGCAAACACATTTTTATATATTAACAGTAATCCTAAATAGGTTATACTCATCCAGTTATCTAACCTAAAAAATTGCTTTTAATTTAGAAAAATTTTAGGTATAGTAGCTTTTTTGTTAGAGTACATTTAAGAAAGACAACAATAATTACGAAATATTTAAAAAATTAGGTAAAGTTCTTTGAAATTGTATCTAGATTTCTACGTAATAGAATGGAATAACTTTATAGTTTA
Source organism: Oryctes borbonicus (assembly GCA_902654985.2). NCBI lineage: Eukaryota > Metazoa > Arthropoda > Insecta > Coleoptera > Scarabaeidae > Oryctes > Oryctes borbonicus. The sequence goes on from LR736863.1 coordinate 5,107,403, forward strand.
CCATGTCGGAGGATCAAACGGTACAAGATAATTTTTTTTTATTTTCAACGCTAGTATGGTTAGCGTAGTATGTTGCATGCTACTACTCCTTTTAACACGTCAAAAAACCGTCTAGACTAGAATTTTTGTTACGTGTTAAGGTAGATAATTTTAACAAATTACCCAGACGTACACAATTAGGTTTTCAGTACGACGCTGCTTCTAGAATACTGATATTTTTTTTTACTTGGGACACATATATCATTTAATCTGGATTAAAATCTTGGCTTCGTTAATTTTTCATCCCTTACGAGTGACAGGTTAAAAATACTTCAAACATATGGCTATCACGTAAATGGAAGGATATAAAAAGAATATTTGATATATTGAGAAAGCTTGAATCTTGAAGGAAGCCGTTACTGGCAGAGGAAATTAATGATATAAAAGATTGACCGAAACTAAACCCCACGACATACGAATTTAAATCGAAAATGAAGTTATAAAAAGAAAAACTTCGTTAAAAGAAACTTTTACATTTATTTTGTGAGGGTATATGTCACTTGCAGCACTAAACTAAGAAGACAAATCCCCAATTTTCTCGAAAGCAGCCAAACAATGCCGCCAGCAGCCGTACGAAATCTCAGTTGTGTTGTAAGAGAAAATGCCGCAAAGCCTGTATTGTTAAAGAGGGAACCTAAACAAAGTAACTTGATACAGCGTGTGACATGTGGGGTGTTAGAACCCTGCACTACTTATTTAGGTTAAATGACTCATCAGAGAGCCATGTGGGGTTGTTTTATAATAATGATAATCTGCAACCATGCGTCACATTTCAATTCGTCGATTTTAATTAGATACGCTGGAGCCAGAGTGTTATTAGAATTGTCTCCAACTACATACAAACAATAATTGTGATAACTATTTTTCAAAGAAAATTTTAATAAACCACGCATGTGTCTATAATGATCAATGCTTTTGGTTCTGTTTAATATTAGAATTTCACTTTGAAATTTCGCGTCTTTCTCTGTTATTGAAAACTCTTTTCATGCATTTATTGTTATGAACAGGGATATACAGTAGCGGACAAATTAATAGCAGTATTGAAGAATTTACATATTATTGTAGGTAGTCCAAAAACGATTGGAATATTTTTGAAAATGACACTGTCTTCACACTTCAATAAAAATGTCCTGACTCCTCTGTGCGGTTAATATTGTTGAGCAATGGCGTTAATCTTAATAATAGTTGAACCTCGTGGGGACAAAATAATAGCAGTAATATAGTAACTACAAAGAAAACGCAAAAATATTGTGTATATATTTATCAAATAATATAAAATACAATAACAAATGCAATACAATTAATATTTGGTTGAGTACCACATACCACATTTAATTACTGCTTCGCACCGTCGTGGTATACTATCCAGCAATTGTCTGGAGGTCTGGGGTGATAGTATACCAAGCAGTTCTTTATTGGATTGAGGTCTGGAGATTGTGCTGGCCACTCCAGAACCTCAATTCCATTGTTAAGTAACCAGTCCTTTACTCTTCGGCTGGTATGTTTGGGGTAGTTGTCGTGCATTAAAATCCACTTCAATGGCATATCTTCTTCTGCATAGGGCAACATAACCTATTCCATTACATGAAGATACCCAAATCGGGTTAAAATGTCTCTTATCCAATATATGGATATAATAAGAGAAACACCCCGAAATCATAATTTTTGCACCTCCGTGTTTAACAGCCTTTAAAGATGTGGATGGTAACCCGTATTTGTGGGTCTTCTAACATACGTTCTACGTCCTTTTGAACTAAATAGCACGATTTTGCTTTCATAAGTCCAGAGGATATTGCGCCATTTTGCTGTCGGCCATTTGACATGTTCCTTAGCAAACATTAGACGACGGCTAATATAATGTTTTTTTTTAAAAGAGGCACCTTTTTTGGATTTCGAGCTGCTAAACCATTCTCTTTCAGTCGTTTCTGGATTGTTCTAGCAGAAACATTTAGATCGTATTCTTGTTTTAGTGCAGTGGCTGTTATAAAAGGGTGCACTCTTGCATGTCGTACTATCGAGTTATATTGACGAACTGTTGTGTTCCTTTTGCGGCCACGAGTTTGTCTTGTTTTTCGATGTAATACATTTCTAATCATTTTCGCCGAACAGTTCAATAGTTCCTAAATTGATACCAGGTGTGTCGGTAATTCTTTTCCGGTTTTTTCGCTAAAGAAAACACGTTACTTAGAATGGATAGTTAAAATTTATTTATTCAAAGTATTGGCCATTTGATTCTATACATTTTGTCCATCTCTCAGGCAATTTATGAATGCCATTCCAAAAGAACAGTTCCTCCTTTGAGCTAAACCATTCATCGAGCCATTTTTTAACTTCTTCGAAATCGGCGAAGTGCTGCTCTGCAAGCGCGTGCCCCATCGATGCGAAAAGGTGGTAGTCGGATGGAGCCAGGTCTGGAGAGTACGGCGGGTGCGATAAAACTTCCCATCCAAGTGATTTCAACATTTCTTTGACTGGTTTTGCTGTATGAGACGGCGCGTTGTCATGTTGCAAAATCACTTTATCATGTCTTTCAGCGTATTGTGGACGTTTTTCGATCAATGCACAGTTCAAATTGATCATTTGTTGTCGGTAGCGATCACTATTAACTGTTTCTCCCGGTTTCAACAGTTCATAATATACGACACCAATCTGGTCCCACCAGACACAGAGCATGGTCTTGCGACCAAAGCGATTTGGCCTTGCAGTCGATGGGCCAGCTTCGCCAGGTGATAACCATGATTTTTTTCGCTTGGGATTTTCGAAATAAATCCATTTTTCATCACCCGTTACTATTCGATGCAGAAATGACTTCCTTTCATACCTTTGAAGCAGAATTTCACTAACGATTTTTCGATTTTCCATTTGTCTGTCATTCAATTCATGTGGCACCCATCTCCCCATCTTTTGGATCTTTCCCATAGCTTGTAATCGTTCACAAATTGCTACTCGGCCCACATTCAACTTTTCTGCTAATTGTTTTTGAGTTTGTGTTGAGTCTTCATCCAATAGCTCCTGCAATTCCGCGTCTTCAAACGTTTTCGGCCTACCAGGACGTTCTTTATCTTGAACGTTGAAATCACCACATTTGAATTGTCGAAACCACGTTTCACATGTTCTTATGGTTGGAGCATGCTCACCGTAAGTCTCTACTAGCAAACGATGACTTTCAGCGGCTTTTTTCTTTTGATGAAACAAGAAAAGTAATGCGTGCCGCAAATGCACGTTTTCAGGCACAAAACTCGACATTTTCAAAAAATTATAAATCTATAACGCTGTTATTTTGGCGGAACGTAACTTGTGTAGTTTTAAGGTTAATGTCAGTAGAATAAAATTACATATGTATCAAATCATAACATTTCATACTTATGGCCAGTGACATCTGCCGGAAAAACCGGAAAGGAATTACCGACACACCTGGTAGGTTCCTTCTCTTCATAATTTTAAAATCAACTGCCGCGTTTCTTCTTAACAGTGTTTCTTTCGGCTCATTTTATTTATTTAAAACAATTGCACTTAAACGCTATTGAATACTAACGAATGTAGAATAAAGATTAAGATGAAATCATCTCTTTTAAACCATATAAGACGACGATCGGATAAACACTGCTATTATTTTGTCCAGATACAATACATACTGTAAGCATAAAATTGAGGGTCTTCCCCAATAATTTCACAAGAAGAAGGCATTGTTAACGCTCTTATGAAGTTTTATTAAGTTAAATACCTCATGATACTACTGTTAAAAAAAATTATAAAGCTTCATTATACAGTATTCATAGTTTCATACTGCTATTATTTTGTCCGCTACTGTACACTGATCCACTTACACAACAATACCTAATTGAGTTGATTTATTTCACATTTCTGAATTTAAAAAATTACAACATTAAATGTTGGCAGTAAAATTTTGTAAATGTTTAAATGAAATTTTACCACAATGTTGTTATTTTTTATTTGATTAAGAAAGATCTTAGCCCCAACAACGTGTGAAATATTGAAAATATTGGATGTCGTACAAAATAAATTGTTTCTAAACATTAACTAAAAAGTATTCAAATGTAATATTTTGTTCGATTTAAGAGTGTAATAGGTCAATGCCAAATGAGTTCACTTATCTTTTATTTAATAATTTTTAGGTCAGTTGCATATCTTAAACTCTTGTTTTATATTTTCGTAAACGTTATATTCTTCTTTGCCCTATAGTTTCAAATTTTAGGCACTAATTTGGATTTTTCTGTTTTTGTCTGTTGCCCAGTATCTTATCTTTGATTTTTTAAGAAAACATCATTCTTGTTAGTTCGAAACTTGTTGAAATAAGATAATGTTTAATCTATGTACGTCAACAGCAAATAATTTTGAAATCTGAATCAAATCAAAATGTTTGTAAAAGTTGTTGTCCTTTGGAATGTTTGCTAAACATCATCGGGTTACTATAGTATGGATTCTAACTAACCTAATACAACCACGTGATTGAAAAAAAAATAGAAGACATGTGGGTCTATTTATGTCCTCACATTTTACTTTTAATCTGTATGTTAGCTTTTTGGATATTGCTAAGAGGAAAATTTTCATAATCATAGACTTGAATCCCGCAAGGATGTGGTATATTAAAACCACCTATTTTGTTTTGTTGATTATTTAAACAATATTATTCCTATACAATTTGCATTTATTTGTATTTTTAAAACAAGGTATTATTTTTATTTTTGCAGTAATGGTCTTTGTTTTGTAAGATCGTGTTGAACAAATTATAATATTTGGAAATTGACAAAAAGTGATTCGATTTAGTTTATGATTTACTTTCAAAAAGCCTCACCATGCGTTCTGTATGCCCTTTACAAGAATAAGAGAAAACAGAAACTCCTTTGTAGCTCACTGATTTATTATTTATATCTATATATATGTATACATATCGACTGCGTTCAACAATAGATTGTAAAAGCGGATCTTTTCCCTTTTTTTATGCATTTTTTGCCAACAATTGCATTAAATGGAAAATAGTTGAAATAATCAATGTTACATCTAAAACTCGTAGCAGTTGTATTTACCACCATATTTTAACGGTTACATTTGTCAATAACATGCACTTCCGTATACTTGAATGCAGATGAATGTATTCGATATTTATAATTTGCATTTTGAGGAAAGCAATAGGAGAAAAGCTCTGTCTGATGTACATTTGTGTATTAAACGTGAAATAGAAATTCAACATTGTTCGTGGTTTTCTTTTTTTGTCAATAACAGAAATAAATAGGTTCAACTTCAATTAAATTGAATTGTTAACTTACATTTTACCGGTGAAACATCCACACAAACAACAAATACAATAGAAAAGTCGCACCAAATAAGAGAAACCGAGAACCAAAAACAAAACTCGAAACAAATTTTCTGTTTTTCTGTCAGCTGCAAGACGACGCCATGTCAACGGGCAGCTGCGTCGCGACGAAAAATAATCAATAACAAACGAAAGTGAGACGCGTTGCCTGGCGACCACGGTTCGCTTATACCGTATCTCGTTCAACCTACACCAACCTGTCTCTATCTGTCTAGTCGGTTGGTTCGTAATGCTCACCTTGTCTTCGGCCTCTTCCGCTCTTCCTTCCGCCTCTAGTACCCGTTGTTCGAGCTCGGAAAGCTGTAACAAAAACACATATTGTTTACAAACAAAGCTAATAAACAAATAAAGTCAGTTGTTTGATGGTGTAGAATGCTCATTAAAATTTGTACAGAACATTACAATAATCGTTCAAACTATCAATTTTGGCGGTATTTTGTACTAACAAGGTGTAGGTGGCACCATCTATTGCTACTAGCTCGAAATTTCCTTTGATCATAATGTTACCGCTAGAGGGTACTTACGAAGTCAAAGTGGGTTGCATACGCTTCAGGCTACATGAAATGTAGCAAGTAGAAACTTCAGTAACAACAAACAAACAAATAGATGAACAATATTTAAAATCAACATAGCATCTGTTATCTCTAGAAATTTGTTATTGTCATTTGTTCCAGTTTTTGAATAGATTCTTCGTACATTTTAAAATCGACATTTTCTTAATAAACCTGAATCTTTACATTACCAAATCATAAAAGTTGAAAGCTACTGAATATCTGAAAAGTATCTAGTGTAACAGAATAGCAACGGATTTTTCTTTAACCGCCACGTATTTTGTTTGTGAAATATAACAGGTTTCCTGATAAATTTGAGATTAATTTGTAATACAATTATTTACAGAATATGACATTACTCAAATCTGCTTCTTGGAAGCGCCAGCAGGAATGAATCTGTTGAATTCAAATTCCATGATTTTCAAATGGTGTATGAGTGTTGCTGCCTGTTGGCGTAAATTAAAGACTTAACCCCACAAGAAGAAATCTACGACTGTTACAATTGCGTTGCGATAAATAAATTAAATTAAAATTAAATAAATGGCATCGCCTTGCTGAAACCACATGTTTTCCAGATTTAGAGCATTGAATTCGGGTTAAAGAAATTCGGTCAACATATAGCGATAACGATTTCCATTTACAGCAACCGAGTTGCCAGCATTATCGGCAAAACAACAAGGACCAATGACTCCTTCGACATGAAATGTAAAGCATTGTTTCTGGCTGATTTTCAGACCAGATGCAGCAGTTTTGCTTATTTTCAAATTTTTTTGAAGCCCGATTACTGAACCTGGGACGCAGTAAATGATCGTTTGGTTTAAGTTCTTGAGTTAAAGTAGCCTTGTAGGCATATTGGTCAAGGTTCTTTCGCATAATTCGCCACAAACTGGTGTTGGCACCGCCCAATCCTTGAAATCGTCGAGGAATTGACATATTTAGAAGTTCACGAACGCTCTGACGTACAGCTGCAATATTCCTTTCACTTCAACACTCCTTTATCTCACTGTCACGGAAACCTTAGAAAGCAAATATATTGATTCGAATTTTTTCACTAAGCGTTCAATTGCTCTTCGATTTGGACGACTATAACGACCGAAAATGGACGTAAAGTATCAGAACGTGAACTTTGATGAAAAATCTAAATAATTTGTGAACATGTAATGTCATTATGAAATGGTGGACACCTGTAAACACAAATGTTAAAGCAATAAACTCAACATGAGTGCTGCAAATGTAAATGTGTAACACACATTTTATAGCAGTTTATTTGATCATGGAAAAACATTTAGGGTATTCCATCAAAAAAAAATGATAAATACATGAATTAATTATGGTAACAATTACGATGGCCATATTGTAGATTCTAGCTCATATAAAAGGATTTCCGAAATATTGCCTGAAAGTCAAACAATTATTCAAGCGACTAAAAAACTGCGTTAGCGTCTAAGAAGTTTAAGATATCGGCCGTATTTCGCAAAAATCTCAAATTATGTCAATTAATTCAAATACTAAAATATTTAGGAATAGAAAATATTTATGAAAATTGACATGAAGAGAAGAGAGGCAGGCATCTGGTATAGTAATCATATGCAGGTTGTTTTATTTAAAAAGCCAAACTTGTATCCTGCGCTTTGTGTTTAAGTTGTGCTGCGTGTGCCTCGAATAGTTTTTATTTGAAAGCTTTTTCTGTAAATTGCTCAGGAAATTATTTAGTTTCCGTCCAGGTGGATACGCTCTACACATAAAATAAGTTTTAAATTGATGACTCTGGCGCAATAACAATCCATGTGCGAAAAGCCCCAGTTTTTAATACACTAAAAGAATTCCACATAATTTGATACAACTTTGAAAGAAACCTATGAATGTGACTCATTTTTGCATCCAAAATATAGAAACATATAAGATCAGTAACCAATTTAAGATACAAACAGTTCAATATATTACACAAAATCGTTCAGATCTTTGCGGTTTATTGTCTTCACTATACACAGAAATAATTGTTTCACTACGAAGTTCGAAACTTATAATAATAGTCCAATAATTAGGTAATAATTTTTATAAAATAAGGTGTGAGTTATCGCAAACTCTTACCACAGACTCTAATATTCCAGAAGACAGAGATGCATAAACAGTCAATCAAATTGAGTAATTCGAGAATGCTGGTTTTACATTTTGTTTCTAAAAAGTGGCGTAATTGCATAATTAGATGTTATAATTTTAACATGTAGCGTACAGAGTAGAGATGTAAAGAACAGAGATGGACCCATATTGACTAGTATCTATGTCAAAGTATTGAAGTTGATAACTGTGTGCGGTTAAATTTGTTTATATGATGGTAGTTAGCAGCTTCAGAAGGAAAGAAGAATTGTAAAATTCAGTTTTATTTCTTAGCGATGCTCCCATCTCTTTAATCTGCCCCGAAAATTAGCTGGCATCTTGTTGTAGGAAACAGAAAAAAGCCGAATTTGGAATCCGATTATCAATTTGAATTTCAATTTGTGCCATGGCAACTACTGAAATGTGAAAGGGGAAGTTGTCTTGACGGAACAAAGTTTTCTCTTTCTTGAAAAGCGGCTGTTTTGCGCCAATTTCTGCCTTCAGCTTCTTAAGGTGGTTGATTAACTCCGTGTCCGAAAAGATAGCCAACGTCATTGCGTAGGCATACTGCAAGAATAGGGTTAATATTCGCTTTTTACAATTTTTACAGAAACCCTTACACCGACTAACACAAACGACTGTTAAGCAACAACTGAGAGTCCAACATAACTAGAATTTGCATAAGCATCTTTCAACGCATGCGCAATTATATCACCAGAATATATTTAACGAGTGATACCATTTTCACGTTAAGGCTTGAAACTTTTGAGAGTACCCTCGTAGTTTAAAATGTACCATGTGTATACAATGTAGATGCAGAAAATACGTATTAACAAGTGATAATAAGCACGAACTATTGAAACTAATATGTATTCTCGATACAATAATTAGACAATTAGTTTTGAAAGTTAATGTTAATAACGTTAAAGAAGGTGGTATCAATAATACAGTTTTGATAGTAAATTTATGAAAGTTAGCTTTGATTTTATCCTTTTGATTGTCACAACAAAACAAAAAAATTCGAATCCTCTAAACCAGTTAAATGAATATAACATATATTGTTATTTTTTTTTAATGAGCAACACATATGTGCATTTCCGTATGTATGTCGAACTTAAGGAAATGCGAAAATAAGTAATTATCAAATTATCATATATCTCCCGTCAGTAACCCAGAATCAATATTTGAGGTTTCATTGCCAGCTTATGTGTTTCTCAACTGTAGATCTACATTAGCTCGGCGCACATTTATAACAGCATTCAAGTAATTTGACCTTTCAAATTAGGAGCAGCACTTCGTACAATTTACTTTAACAGTTCAAGAGTACCCTTGTCACCTCTATACGAGACAATCACAATATTAACTTATTCATTAACCCCAGAAGGCCGTAAATGGGACTAACAATAGACATCAATATATTATTCTCTAACACACAGCAGCTAAATGAATAATTTCATTCAAAGCACGTAGCTAACAAAGACAAAGGCAGGTAAATGTTATACGTATATATATATAACGTTCGAAATATTTGTAACTTTTAACCCAAAAAATGAAAAACTTATTAAGAACAAGGAAAATGCTCTACGAATGCTTAATTACTAATAATTTCTTTGATAATTAAGCATGTGTTAAACGAAAATTGAGTACAAATACACAATTGCGTCAAACTTTATAAAATTACAGCAACGTACGTACCTCACCACCCATGAAGCGACATCATGATTTTCATTAATTTTTGACCGCTTCCGAAATGAAAACACGTTATTGCCTTTACGATAGCTTGATTGCAGTTGGCACAGATTAAACTTGATTAATTAACAAAAACGCGGGTGTATGATATATCGTTGAGAGTAAAGCCGGGATTATCGGCGAATGGTTTCTGTTTCACCAGGTGGTACTGACGTTGCCATGTATTCGTTCTATTAGTTGGTAAATGAGATGGAGTCGAAGACGTACAGATGCGACACCTGCTACTCCTCTATACAACACAAACATTTTGTCGAGTTATAGGAGGGAACGCTGAAGTTGATGATAGTCGAATAGCAAAAACTAAATTTTAAATAAATAAAATAAGAATTATTTTATTGGGTACTAGGAAGATATTTTAAGATATTCCTAGGTACTAGTGTAATTGCTAGAATTTTAGAAGAACCACAATGCCTTTATTATTATGACGTCGGGCCATGGCACAAATGCCATTAGTCACTGAAATGTTGGTGTCATACGTGCTGATGGTAACACATTTACATAAAAAGTGTTCTGCCGTTTCCAGATCTTATTAGCACAAACAACAGATTTGCACCATGCCAGAGTACCTCTTTTGCATTGATGCTAAACGAATGCCCACTCAGTACAGCTTTCAATGACCTCCTTATAAGGCTGATCAAAATTGTATTGCACAGGGATCGTGTTCCCTGCAATGAAATAGTTTGTGTTTGGGTCTTCAAGGATTTTGCAACCTCTAAGATCAGCAGGCTTTAATCTCTTCATTTTACTAAAAGCGAAGATAATCGATACACACTGCTTCTGAATGTGGATGTGAAGTAATATTATTCCTAGTAGGACTTGCAGTACTGCTGTAACAGGTACGCATCACACCTGCGAAATTGAGATCTGTAAGTTTTTGAATATGTTGTGTTTGCTATTGCACAGTTATATAGATTGTTTTTAACCACCAAATCAAAAAGGTGTACGTAATCATAGGTCTGATTATTGCTGTACATGATCAGAGGATCATTCGAAGCTTAAGATCCCAGTTCTTATCGAGAATCCTTCGACATTGTAATGCTTTCCATGTTGTTTTCTTTCATCGAACATACCCCCCAAATATTTAATCTTAGCGCTGAAGTTGATGGTCTTCCGTCTGATGGGGAGCGATTTTTCATACATTGCCTTAGAACTATGCTTTTTCTAAAATAAACCCATCACAAATTCTATTTCAGCTGATATTTTCTTAACTTTTGAGCTAAATCTAACGTTTACCCATATATGAAACCGTTTTTCATAGGTAAAACTATATAAGGTATCCCAACCATCTGGAGCTAAAATTTTCTAATAACATAACAGAGATAAGTATCGAACCAGATCTACTATCTTATTTTAAATAGAACAGCCTGTATATTATTACGTTTCTAGTTTCTTCTTCTAAAAATAAAGTAATTAATATGGGTCCTAATGTCTATTTCAAATAGATTTCAAGATGTCAGCATGTTGCACTATAGATTGCCTGAGTTATCCTTAACTTAAATCATCAACCCTTCCTTAGGTAGCTATTAGGCTTATAATTTCTATAGTTAGAAACTGCAATGCTAGTATGTTTTGTTTACTGTAGCCATGGTAACCAAACAATACTAACACCGCAACCCATCTCTTCTACTTTGAATGTTGACATATGTATCACTATATTATAAAGAGGTTAGAAATACAAGTTTCCTATACGGTGTTTTGATAAGGTTTGGTGTTCAATATCGAACACCCTGCATATGTCGAAGGCCTTTTAATGCACTAAATAGAGATTTAATTTTCCAAAACCAAATGTGGAACAAAGTTCCATTTAAAATTACAAAGTAAGTATTCGTTACTTATCGATCGCACTGTATAAACGGAATTATTTTTGGAAAATGTTCTATGATGTCTAATTCGTCATCTGAGAATTTTCCTAATGTTTGCACAATCGGCGCAATTTTACAATTCGAGAAGGCCGGGACAGCTTGTATATGAAATTGTCTAGTTTACAGGTGTATACAGGTGATTGGATTAAAGAAATCAAAAATAAATATACACAATTGTCCAAAAAGTGGTCAAAATGCTACTAATGGATTTGATATAGCCACTGTACTTTGAATTAATAACCAAATTGAACCAAAAATTTATCAAGGAGCATTATGATAGAATGTTTTTATACTCTCAATAATATGTTACATCATTTTTATAGGTATTGGAAAAGAGATTGCAAGAGATATTTACAGTTATGTGATTCCAAAATACGAAAGGAAAGAATTTCAGAAGGTGTAAATAGCGGTCTCAATATAAGAACTTTAATACTAAGCATTTTAAAAGAACATTACCACATGTAGATTTTCTATTAACTTACACACTATCTGTACTTGCGCTTTGTTCTGAATATAACATAGGTAAATGAACTACATGTTATATCTAAATAATTCCAGATATTGATAATTGTGAACCGAATATTTTTCTGGTACAAGCTTATCGATATGTAGTTGTCTCGAGATTTACATTATCATTAAATAAGTTGGCAGCTAATTACCACAGTCGATATGCAGGTATTGCAAGCAGTCGTGCAATGACCTGCAGCAGCAGATAAAATGGCCATTTGTCGCACGGTGATAGGGTCAAGCACTAACCGTAAAGTCTTCTGCAGTCGTCCAGCACTATTTGTCTTACTGTAAAAGGATGTTTCCGTTGTGTATTGATCGAAACTATTTTATGAAACTTCTTATGTAGAATTCTGCTACAGTATTTATATATATAATATGCACTGCGCTGCAAAATTATGGAATAAATTCAGCAAATTTAAAGCAATTTGTTTTTCGAAGGAATACTCGGAAGCGTCAATTTTATTATTAAAAATAAACTCCAGGTTTTCAAGTAATGATATCTTCAACAATTTTTTAAAATAATAAATCATTTATTAGTTGTTATGCCATTCACTGGCTCCTTCACAACAAACAAATCTACGGATGCATTCATTCTCTACATTTTGAATGATGTCAGAACTAATTCGATTCGTACTCCATAAGAAAAAAGAGACGTAAGAACTACGGATTTCGGAGGCCGCTCTACTAGTCCAGCCCACCTATTAACTTAACTGCATTGTGTGCTGCAATTAATTAACATATACCATGAAGATTCACACCACGGATAACGAGTATTTGGCATGTAGGAGTGTACAAATCTGATTATGCTGTACTCTTGATTCTTATCTATTTGATTTGTTAAAATTTATTTCTGCTAGGCTTTTTGTTACTGGTAAAATTTATGAACAGATGACATTTCCAACACCTGATTTAAAGGAAACAATCACTTCATTTCTTGAATAACTTATCTTTGTTTTTTGTTATTAATAGAATTTATGTTTTGTGATGTGAGGTATCAACATTTTGTGGATGCCACTGGCCAATTAAATGATTTGATCATAATAAAAAAAATGAGAATTGCAAAAAAAATGTGGATGACGTGGCGACCTGAAATTCAGAAAACGGGGGGGGAACTTAAAAATTATACACAACGAATATAATATTATTTGTAGTAGCTTGCAGTACGGTTATTTAACAGTTAGCTTCTTTTAAATCCGATAAAACTAGTAGAATTAGCTACTACAATTTGACCTGTTAAATTCGTTTTATTAAGAATAAGTAGAGCATTATTCTTTTATTAATCCATAATGATTTTGTGTGAATTGAATGAAAGGTGGAAATTAAATAGAATTCGGTTTTCACAAAATTCTGTATTAGAAATATCAGGCGACCGGTTTCCTGTTTAAAAATGCATGTTCAGACTAGAATTAAATATTATAAATTACCTTTTACCTATGCGATTATTGACTTATAAAAGATAATTAAACTGGTTTCAACAAAATAAAAAAAAAATGACAAAAATTATTGCCACAACCAATAAACAATTTGAATTCCATTATTTACGGGTTCATAGATTATTCAGCAAATCTACAGCTACAGTATTATTTATTATGCACCCCGAAGAACACGTCTTCTCTTTCTATGATCGGATAGACATAAGGCTTCAGGACTCTCTTTATATAGCATGAATTTTTCTAGTACTCATCATCAGATCAACCAATCTTTATTTTTTCTACTTTTGTATTAGGAGGTAGCTTAGATTATTAGTGAAATTCATTCACCCGACCATGAAAAGGAGAAGAGAGTCTCGAAGCCATATGTTACAAATATATTTACTTTTCTAATACTTAAAGATAATTAGTATGCCAAGATGCTTAAACGGCCATCCTTACCAAGGCGCCCATGTAATAAATGGAGCAAACAATTGATATATATATATATAATGATTTCCAGACAAGTGGCTCTTCTTCAGAAACATTCGCAAACATCTCAGTTTTTCGGAAGCTTGGAAAAAACTTTCTGCGTTCGTATCAAAAGCATATTATCAGCAATAACGTAATGATGATATTCGTCTGCTGTATAATTAGCGTTAAGGTTGCCGAGACTATGGAGTAAAGTTCATCCTGATCTACAAATTTCCTCTAGACGTACTAACAGAAAATATAAAATCAACGAGTTTATACTCTTTTTAGAATTCTACAGAACTGAAGAAGTTACTATTACACTGGCTTTGATGCTTTCGACAATTTTAGTTAAATGTGCTGTTTGTTCACTTATCAAAGACTTATTAATTTGTTTGTATAATTTGGTAGCCCAAACGACTTCTTGAAACCTTCTTTTCTTCCCGAATCAACCTGTGTAATCACATGTCTAAATAGCTCATAAAAAATGTGATGTTATCGTTCAGGGACTTCATTATTATATAATTAATGCGTGTAAGGCGAAATAAGAGAAGTTCACACGCTGGATTAAACAACTGTTTATGCAAATTTTATTAACACGGTATTGTATATAGGTGAATTTTTATTTGAAAATGCAATTACAACAAGCATACCTCTTTCATTTCTTTCTTGCTTGCTTAGAAATTTAAATTTTCTAATCAATCTAACTAGTCGAATACTTAACAGTATGAAACTACGATGTTCAATCTAATTTTCGAATAGAACTCTTCTGCTGTAACAAACTACGTATGTAATTTGCTTTTCCAATTACGTATGAGTCGTTTCCTTCTTCCTTAAACAAACATCAGCCTTAGATCATGATATGTATATCGTATAGCAGATGCAGTATCTTTTATCGCCTGCAGCGTGCGGTGCATTTAAATTTTCATCATGTTGTGGTTTTTTTATTTCGTCGTGTCGTTGAAGCATCGATGATATTTCACACATATGTATATACGTAGATATATGCCGGCGAGAAATTCAACTTCGCAAAACCCGTATTCCAAACATTTGTAGCAATTGACATGTTCTATATCATGTGAATCCCCCGATGGATACGCGAGGGCATGTTGGTTATTTATGACGCCCGTGCGAATACCGCAGAAAATACATTCATACGTGTCACCGCTAAAAACATAAACACGAACGTAGAAAACATCGGACAACTTTGTGCTGTAGATGTTGTCCCAGAATTGCGAACAAATCTGCAACAAAGTGTTGAATGTTGCGCCAATTATAAGCAAATGGGTGTTGTGTGTCTGTGTAGTTCTAAGTATAAAGGAATTTTATTAAAGGGAAGAAATAAAGTGAAATAAAATTTTCACATCTATATTAGATAAAAAAACACAAATAAATGAGTTTACTAGAAACACTTTGCTAAAACCACTATCACAACACTTCATTGGACGCATGTTTCGATAGGTAAGCTACCTTCAGCAGTAAAACTGAACTACCCGACTAAACAAAAACAAATTTAATTAGGCAATTTTAAAAAGATACGGTAGACTGAACCCCGTCATGCTTGATACAAGTATGAATTCACCAAACTAAGTTTGCTTAAATAACAATTTCATTGAACATTGCTATTTACGTTCTTAACTAACCTTTATAATGACCAAAACTGGTCAAGCCGTACAGGATGATCCACATGCATCTGAATATGAATGAAATATATTAATTTTCTCGCTTTCATAGACGTACCGCGCAATTGGTTTGATCGTTCTGATTTAAGAATTTCTGGGTAATTATTTGCAATATTATTGCAAAATATCATTAAGTAAAAGTCGTTATCCACTATGTAAAATAATGTTAAAATTTCTATATAGAAAGAAAGACTGAATTATTCTTTACTAGAAGCGATTGTTCCAAGTTCTCAGCTGTAAAGTTGATTCTTCTTGACGTTACTATTTTTTTAAATGCAGAAAATGTTCTTTCAACATTGCAACTGGTGAATAGAGCAAATTTAAAATATGTTATCAGAGATAAGCAAAAATATATAAAACAGCAAAACTACGTATATGCACAAATAGAATTTGACATGTATGCGAGACTGAATTTGTGCACTCTTATTTCCTACCGATAAACGTAAATCTCCCCGCACTCTTTGACCAGGTTCGATAATAACC
Organism: Oryctes borbonicus; assembly: GCA_902654985.2. NCBI lineage: Eukaryota > Metazoa > Arthropoda > Insecta > Coleoptera > Scarabaeidae > Oryctes > Oryctes borbonicus. The sequence continues at coordinate 5,123,591 of LR736863.1, forward strand.
AACACTATGATTCTTTTAGACTATAGGGCAACACCAGGTTTATCAAACCTTGATGAACCTGATATTCTTTGCATCTAGCTCTAATTGATCTTTCCAATACACACTTGTTTACAGTTGTAGATTTCTCTTTTGTAAACATTTCCCCATACCTGAATCGTGTGTCCTTAGTGAAATAAATAGGAACCATACAGGTAAGTTAGATATGGGCACAATTTCAATATCTATTCGAAGTGGACACCATATTCTTTTATACAAACTGTGATACGATTTTTTGTATTTTGTTGAACGTTTATTAATACTTCCAGAGTAATACTTTATGTAATACCCACGTTACGCATTGCCTTAACAAATCCATCCAGAAACTTTTTTCATAAACATTTCTATTTAGCTAAACTACAATATTTATTATTTCACCTGCTTGAAAACGTATGTAGGAGAATGATAACTACCTGGGGTAGATGCTGGAATTGCATAAAAAGAAACAAAGTTTACACAAAATATCTTTAGCGGAACAAGAGTTTATAATATTACATCCCAGTCACTCTATGTTTTTAAACGAAAAACTTATTTGCATGGTTAAATATGTATCTATTAAACAAAGAGGCATTTTAGGTATTTTGAAAAAGAAATTTAGCTTCTCTATCAGAATCTGGAAAACATGTAGGATCTTCTATTTCAAAAGTTAAAGTATGAATTAAATTTGACAACGATAATGTTGGCAATCTTGTAGAATCTAGTGAAGTAAGAAAGTGTACGATTTGTTGCCGAAAACTCCAAGAAATACTCAATCGAATAAAATTGGAAACATAATTACCATATTACAAGTGATTCATTTTGCATTTAGAATTGATTTAATAACAGATATCTTCATCTATCTATTAATTTTATCAAAACTTTAAATATTCAATATTCAATGGAAAAGTTTTATGCGAAAGATCCTCTTTTATGCATGCAACACATTTTCATAGCTGTGGTCATACAATTTTAGACATGGATGCTGTTATACATGCTGTTCGTTTTGTTCGTTATGGTTAACTTCTTTGTTTCTAAAGATCAAGGACGCTCAAAATAAAAAAAAAAACATGTTTTCTTTTTGCTGTACATTCGGAATTTAGTATCAGGAAAAAAAATTGACTTTTTACAGTCATGAAATCTGTTATGACTGTAAAAAATACATTAGAATGTGCCAAAGACAATTTTACAAAATGTAAGAAACGACATTTTAAGAAGAGCTAATCTGTGCTTAGTTCATAATAGTGAAAATTTTGAACAATATTTCTAGATTAGAATTTTATTCTTCTTAATACAGTAAAAACAAGTGAAAGATTTGGTGTTCAGATGCAGAATAACTCGTAGATTCTAAAAATGTAAAAGTATACTATGTGTTTTATTTAAGAAACCAAACTTGGAATCACTTCCGGTGAACGGGTACAGTCAATTGTTTTACTGATACGAGATACTAAATCTACGGCAAGAAAATTAATTGTTTTGTAATTTTGTGATCACACAGCAAGCTTTTCCGTATTTTCCTTACTTCAAATTTCGGAAATGCTGAGGGTTCTACGGGCGCAGGCGTAATAATAACTCATGACTGGCTGATGCCCCCTGCAATTAGCGAAAACTTTTGGGAGATGTGAGGGTATGGATTATTATTATTATTATGGATTATTATTAATTTAACCGTCCTTGCATCTTTAGAAACAAAAAGTTGCACATAAAATGGCGCTAGAACTAAACACCCTGTACAGAGCCCATATGTTCAAAATAAAAATTTAAAGATAACTAGAATAGGTGCATACATAAGTGTAGTAACTTTTGGTGGATGCGCCGCAGACGGAGTACAGGAGCACCACTACGACCAAGGTAGTGCCTAGATACGTTCGTTCTATAAATGTTAATAAGCTGTTATATAACAATTAAATACAATATATTTGGCGGTATATTGATAAAAAGTATATCATGACATGGAAAATTACGAAGATTACTAAACTAATACGTTTTAATTTGGTTTAATATTTGATACAAGCACCAGCTTATTAATGAAGGTTTTTTACTTTCTCTTTTTCTACTTTTAGTAAATTACTGCACATATTTTATTGGAACTTACAATAAAATTGAATTCATACAAATTATTATAAACATGCTCATTGAAAATGCTGCTGATCGGGTATCTTTAGATGTAGCTGGTTAAAAGAAAGTATTTATTGATTGTAAGAACTTATTATGAAGGAGATTAGACAGATTAACAGAAGCAAATAAACCATTCAGAAATGACGAAAACAAATCAAAGTGTTCTTTTGCTGGCAGTAATTGTCTAAACTTTTGAATCACACACAATCATTCTAATGTTACCCATGTGGAATGCATACTGTAACACTGTATTTTCCTTTTTGTGCCAAGAATTATCAGCGTCTTGTAATAGATGAATTCATAAAGTGATCACCGAAGGTAAACAGAAACGTTTCTTCCGTCTAACGTCTAGAACTAGTCACCGTTTCTTATTCTAATTTTATTTGCCCTAACACGACCTGAAACAATAATCTACAATAATTCAGACATTTTCGCATGTTTTTGACTTATTTTCTAATGGCAGCAGCATTCAAGGGATTACAAGCACCAAATGACGGCGTTAAATTTAGATTATATATATGCTGAATTCGTATTCGTAGCGGCATTAAACATTTTAAATAATTAAACCAGAAACAATGCAAGCTTTAAAGGAAAACAGTACAGCGGTGTTTCTAAACAAAAGAAATACTTCTACTGTAGAAACATTTTTCGATAATTTATACAGACCAGAAATATTCAGAGAATTTATACGGTTACTACAAGTTGTCAAAAGTCGCTAGAATTGAAGGATTTAAACTTATGATACAATAACTGTTTTTCATTACATGTTTTCAATTTAGGTTAAATAAATATGTTCGTATACTATTGTTAATTAATGGAATATTTTCATTTCAAACGTCAATATATGGATTTGAAAACAAATACCGCAAATTTGAAATTCGGAGCTTATCGCAAAGCCGTGCTATAGAAAATAATCTGATGAATTTGTATTCGACCATGGTTGGTGGCCAATTTATATCTACGTATGCATACGTACATATCCATAATTTACATTAATGCGCCGGTTTTACCAACAGGAAGAGATAAAATGAACGTTTCTCATTATATTTCGCTACCGAAAAACAAATAAAACTAAATGTACTGGTATAACACGTAGCCCAATAGTATTTACTTTACTCAAAGCGGTATTATAGCTGCACACTGCCAGAAAGCACGTTGCTCGTTGATGTACATTTTATCGAACATCAATGCCATTTACGTATAACGCGTAATGAACCGTACACCCTGGATATGTGTACTTTTACTACATGCTATAAAAAATCGAATTAAAATATATCTACTCGTAGAAATGGTCAATACATGTAAACAAGCTCTATGTATGTCTCGAAATTTAAAATACCAAACGCAGATTAGTTTACTTCTAATTTGTGAGACCAAATTCACAAAAATGCGTTATAATTATTCTGAATTAGAATACTTTAAACTCTTCTTACAAACTCACAATGGATAGGGTTTGACACAAAATAAAATAGATTGCTTAAAGCTTAAGTATCTACCGGGTGCAGCAATTACCTGTATGAGGTGAATTACAGCTTATCTATTCATGTAAGGGGAAAATGTTGGAAATAAACATTGCTTAGAATCAAGTGATCTATGACAGGTTATTATTTTGAAGTATACAGTTCGTTTAGTTCCTCCGGTACGTTGTTCAAGTTTAATATTTTAAATAGAACTTTCTGCATATTCAGTTTTCAAGGAAAAAAAATATACTTGTAGTATTTTCTCACAAATCTTATCATATTTGTTATTATTTTAAAAGAATTTTTTACTGTCGCTGTGACAATAGTTCAAGTTCACTTATCGATATCAAACATCCTTGTTTTATCATACGTGGTGTTCGGGAAGGTAACATTAATTGGAGCATCTACAAAACAATTGAAACTCTTTTTTTTCAAATGGAAGCTCTTGCATATTTTTATCGTATTCGATGCATGTTAGAATCTGTTTGATTACTACAGCATACTTCCTACACCTAAAGTTCATACTTTTTGAGTTGTCTTGTGTTTAGTGTAGAGGGTAGATAATTTTGAAATAAATATGGTAGGCCATGATGATTAACAAAAAAGTAGAAATCTAATTTAATGTTATATTGTTCTACTGTTACATAGTCAACAAATAATCATTTTTCTCGGTGTTTTAAAATAATTTATTTGTATTTTTATACTTATTTCATAGGTTTATACTTATTTCTATTGTTACCCTTTTGTTCTTTATTTATTTCTTGTTATTGGTCATCCTAGTGTAATACACCTGTTTCTATACATTTCATGCAACATCTGTTTTACTCCCGCATACTTGTGGCTTGGCTTTGGGTTCTACCATGCTGATACCAAATATTTTTTTGTATATTTACAACAAGCGGTATATCTTATATATTAAACCTGCCAATTCATTGGCAACAAAGCTCCTGTATATTGCGTCATTTAAGAGGCCATGAAGAAAATGTAGTCTAATTACGGTGCTACCAATAATATTTCCCCAGAACATTAAGCGGCCATTTATTTTGACGCCGAGTTTCGTATTTTATGTGGGGATTTGTGTCCGCAAAATAATAAAAATTATACTTGCTTATATATCCATTATTATGGAATATGGTTGTCTGTCCAAATTATATTATTTAAAAAGCCTGGATTTTGATCTCTCCTGCCTAATTTCCTCTGACAAAACTGTATGCGGCTGTAGTGATTCACGGATAGCAACTCTTGGTGCAACTTTATTTTATGCGGATGAAATTTGTTCTTTAATATTCATGATATTGACTGATCTAGATTTCTACGTATAGCTCATACTTTAGTATGTGGATTTTCTTGAACTGCCTGTTAAACTATTTCTTCATTTTCTTTAGAAATTACCGTTTTTGGACGCAAATGGAATTTATATATTACATTTCCTTCAGCAATAAATCTTACTGTTAGGCGTCCAATGCTGATAGTTGAGGGCATTTTATCTCTCTATCTTGCTTTATACAAGCAACTTGCCAATAAACAATTTCTCTGAGTTTCCGAAATAGTAAATATCATGTCCAGCAGCTCTTCTTTAGAAAAAATAATTTTAAAGAACAATTAACTTGAAAAAGATACAATTAACAACACAAGATAAATAATAAAAAAAAACGGATAACTAAAAATATGAGATAGTAAGTAAATTAATCTAAAAGATTAAGAAAAATAATTATTTGTAGACGATGATGGTAAGACAAGATTTTAACATTAAATTAGATTTTTACTTTTTTGTTAAACGTTATAGCCTACCACATTTATTTCAAAATTACCTTTGCTCTACACTGAACACAATATAACTCAAAAAGTATGAACTTTAGGTGTGAAATGTATGCTGTAGAAAGCAAAACGAATTTAAATATGTTTCGACTATGGTAAAAGTATACAATGCGTTCTATTTGGAAAGAAAGAAAACGAATTTTAACTGTTTGAAGATGCTCCAATTAATGTTACCTTCCTGCACACCCTGAATAATAAAATGAAGATGTTTGATATTAATTAATGAACTTGGACTATTGCCACAGTGACAGTAAACAGTCTTGTAAAATAATCAAAAATAAACGAGATATGAAACTTTCGAGAAAATACTAAAATGCAATTGTTTTCCTTGAGAAGTAAATATCTCAAAAACCGTTTATTTTAAGTAGATGATATATAATACAAATTTGCTTTACTTTTTATCAAGGAATTCAAAAAATGCAATGCAGAGCATTATGAATCTTAAACTTCGTACCAGAGAAACTAAACACCCTATATACTTTAAATAATTTGTCTGTCGTATCTGTCGTAGATCACTTGATTTTAAGCAGCTTTTATTCCAAAATTTTTTCCACTAAACGAGTAATTCACCGCATCTGGTGTAATAATAATGAAGATACACATAGTAAAGCTGACGGTAGTTTTGTTTTAGTTTTCTACAAGGCAATTCTTGAAGAAAGTATCGCAAAAGTACGTGGTATGGGAGAATCTATGAAAATCAGATTCAGTTATCTGATTTTCCGTAAAGTAGGTGGTGTTATGGCTGCCATAATCGTAGATCAAAAACAAAATCATATTCACATTTCACAGCAAACGTTAATGCAGTAAAAGCGATTTTCTAAATAATATCTAACATATTTTTCTTCCGCAAGAAAATTACTTATTTGGAATTTATTTTATTTTGAAGCAATGCTCTTTACTCAACATTGACATTGTAAGAAAACAATAGTTCTGCAAAGTAAAATGCTTTCTTTCAAGAAAACAAATATTTATTTCATGAGTAAACTTCCCTTTGCCAAGATATTTTCTGTGTTAATCGTAAGAACATAGGTAAATCACATAAGGTGAAGTTTGTTTTCTAGTTGTGAGATGATATTCGTTTTCTATTTATTGGAATTATTTTCTTTCGTTGCGAAAATTTTGTGGGAATTTTTTTTATTTATTTAATGGCCACCTGATACGATCCGCTCATTGAAGCTCCATAAATTCTTTTAACTTCTTCGTCACCATAACACCACTCATTGAAAGCCTTTGATCATAATCGCTTTATTGTGGTTACTTATGAAAACCGCAGTAATCAATGTGGATACATAAGAAAAAATTTCTTTTATAGGAGGTGGCAAATGAATAAAAGTTGTAATTGTGAACTTCAGAAAATGTTAATGTCATAGTGCATTGCGGCATGTGTAACTTATTTTCTTAGCGTGTTACAGTTATATATGTACGTATTCAAGTTTATACTTGAATATATTTCAAATGACTTCGATTTTTGCGATTTATTGTATAATTCATAGTTTATGCAAGATTTGCCTATCTTCAAGACCTAACATATATTATTTCTATTATCAGACTAATAATAGTCTTTTCAAACTACACTAATGAATTAATAAAATATGTTGGAAAAATTCATATGTCCATTCTTTCGAAAAAAGTACACAGTACTTTCTACTAAAGAAGAATCCTCAAAAAATATCTTTCTTTGAATTGAAAATTCTTTTCTGTCGTTGAATGATAAACCTTTTTTTAAGTACAAAACAAAACGGATCTCCTTTGACTAGATTTAAACCGGCAACATCACTTATATTTTCCGAATTAATTAGTTCTGTGATTAAATTTCACTGAGCTAAATAGCACTAATGGATTTGAATTTTGAAGAGACGCTTCGTTGTCCCTTTCAGTTTCGTCCCCTTTCCGTAAAAAGATTATCTACCGACTCACACCACCTGTCGCCGACATTTTCCACCAGAAATTTCTCAAAAAAGTCCCAAAACGAGTCCCGTCTCTTGTAATTGCGACCGCTCGCTTTTCATTAAAAGGCATTAAATTTGAATTACAGAAGAAAATGCCTCCTCCAAGGCTAGCTACTGCCGCGTATTTTCCGAATGGAAATGAAATTGTCTCGGCAGAACTTCCATTAAAATTTGTTAGTAAAATAGAATTTGTAAACAGTTTACCGACGAAAACGAAGTCAAGCAAAGTGAATCAAGTTGCAAATTGTAAAATTTAACGTTTTGGACAAAACGATTCTAAATAATTTAATACGTACTCCAAAGTTATAATCGTATTCATTGAAATTGACCGTTTTGTCCGTTTATTTTAGGTATGTACAATGACTTGATATTTATCGAATTTTACCCAACATTATAAAAATAGATGTGTTCTACAATATCACTACCCAATTAATTTAAAATAATAAAAGGGGTAAGTAAAATTAATGAATAATGATTAAAGCTAAGTCTGTACAAATTTCCTCGAAACAAATCAACATACCAAAGCTGTATATCATGCTTTATGACTTTGAATTATTCAAGGTGCAAAACAGTCATGGAATGAGAAGAGAAAGAAAGCTGTAGTGTTTGAAAACTCGCTCTTGATGAACGAGTGAAAAAGTAAATAAAAAAAATTCTCAACTTAGCATAATCTTTGGTATTCAATATCACTTCCTGAAAACTCCATAAAAGAGATTACAAAATATTCGTCAAAGCTCAAGTTTGAATACAGTATTAAAACGCAGACGATATTTTTCTTAATTAAAAGAACTAATCAGAGATGGTTTTCAGATTATCAACTAAAGCAAAATTAAAAATGCAGCGGTGCATAACCGAAACTTCTATCAAAGAGATCTGCTGTGATGAAACAAGGAACAATAGATGTGAAAAATGAGGTTTCGCAAAGATGACACAAAGAGAACACAGTAAACCGCTTCCTCTCCCTTTTAATATGGCCGAGCTGCCACACATAGCAAAACAATGGAGTACGTTGCTATTCAATCACAATCGGGGAAGTTTTAATAATGGACAAAATGACGTACACATAAAAGTCAGATGTATGTACATAAAATATACATATGGTTGGAGATGTTTTATTATAAGTTGTTTTACCTAAAGTTCTGGCTATTGTTCGTTGAATTGTAACTACTGTTATTTCTACCGAAACGATTTTAGTACTAAACATAAAGCGTATCTGCTTTATTTGTATACGCCTTTGTTTGGTTGTCAAGAACATTGTTAATTTTCAAATAAACATTTATTTCTAAGCTATTTTGAAGACGAAGCTACACCGAAGACCATTGACAGATTTCAATGCTCATAGTAATTTATAGAAAACTATTTGTTGGACGTTTAACAACATAGTTATCAGTGTATGAAAGACTTTTTTCTGAACCATAAAATTTTGAGATTGAAGATTGAACTCACATTGATATATTTAAAATTGAGCATTTCAAAATTGAATGGCGAAGATAGACATCAACAAATAGCCAAGCAACCAAGTACTTTGTTATATGGAATTTTTAGTTTCTTTATATAGAAATAAACTAATGTAATATAGTTTTCATATTATATTAGCTTGTTGTCTAATCCTAGCATTTTTGAGATAATACAATTTTGTTTTCAATCAACTACCAAAAATTACCAATGTGATAAGTTAGAAACCTTTACTTCTTCTACTGGGCAAGTTCTTACGCTTAAGAACACAAGTAACAAGTGAAAACATATTTCTTTTTCAACACTAAAGAAAGCAATAAAACTAACAATAAATTACAAGGAAATGTTCGAACCGTTTGCTGGAAGCTGCTAAACAGTGACCCAGCCTATCTTGAAAATGTCTTTTTAAATTTTGCAGTTTCCTGACACTAATTCCATCAGAAGTTTGAAGTATTCTAGTTTTCCTGCGGCCCGTTAATAATATTATCAAGCACTAGCTTGATAATATATTTCAAATGTGGAAATCAATCTCTACTCACTAGTTACTAAGTTACTTAGTAACTAGTGAGTAGAGATTGATTTCCAATTCCTGCCCACACGTTCACTTTTTGGGATCACTGCGTGTGTGTTTTTTGAAAGAAATAGGGACTTACACTATTTTGGCGGTTATTGACCCTTTCAGTGAGCATAAATGTTTTCTCATCGCTAGAAAGAATTAGATTTAGGACATTTGGCTTTCCATTAGTTCTCTTTATTCGGTATTCGCAGAATACCATCCGGGGAAAATGATCTCTTTCTAGAAGTTGCTGAAAGTTATATTAAAAGCTGCACAACAATCGTTCTTCTTTCAAAGCTTTATAGCAATTGCTTCTAGAAACAAAGAATTGATGCAATCTTTTTATCACGTTAGTAAAAGCCTCTTCCTCAATTGCCAAATACACGGTTTGTTTGAGTATTGTTTTATTTTTTATTTTTCTTGTTGTTAGTTCTTAAAATAAATCTGATCTGGGATCGGACGATTTGGAGATTCTATTACGTACCTGTCTGCTAGAGAAACCTTCAGTTGTAATGTCACTTTTCCTCGATGGTGTAAGTAAATGTAAAACTATGTGGCTCTTCTGAAGATTAATTTATTGCTGTCAATTGACAGGTGCCTACAAGTTAATTAACCATAACTATTTAATTTAGTAATCCAAACAAATTATCTAAATTCTAATAATACGACAGAAAGCTTCTTAAAACTTATTAAATTTTGTATAACATGGTGTGAAACACAATTAGGGCAAAAATTATCCAAAAACTTAAAATGGAAAAACTATTAACGCGAGACGAAGTTTCTACCACGCTATTTTCTATGAGACATCAAGGCTATATACTTCTTCATATGTTTACTAAATATAAGACAACCCCTTGCAAAGAAGAAAATTAAAAGATAAATTAATGTAATCTAGCGCCATGGGTTATATGTATCTTTGAAAGTATTGATCCGAGAAATTACCGTATTGAAAGATGTTAATAAAGGGTTTTAGGTGTTTCATTTTATGTTAAAACTTAATTAAAAAGCAGTCAGTTTGCTATAAAATTTATTGACAATAGAAGCTACGAGAAGCAAGTAACAAAACAGAAAGGGGAAAAGCAGTTACAGAACTTTTAGATTTGTCCCAAGTTCCCAGAATGGAAGGCAAAAGAAAGAATAGATACTTAAATGATAAATAAGTTTAAATTAAACTGTTACATTGGAAATTGTCGCTTAACGACATTGCCGAACGCAAAACGTAATTGAAAAAATAACGGAATAAAAATGTTTATGGTAAAAAGCACGAGCTAAAATTCTAATTTAAACGTTGTAATGACAAAACTTTCCATCCCTTTTAAAATTCTCATCTGGGAGTGAAGTAACCTGATAAGAAAATGACTGCGTAAACAGTGTCCTAGCAAGTTGAGGGAGTTTAGTTATTACATTTTTATAGCGCGGACTGACATTTCGGCACATTTCGTTTATCTTCCTCGAAGAAGCGTTGGTAAGAACGTATTTAAACTCAAATTTATACCAGCATAAATCGTAAAACTTATCATCATAAACTCCGAATTTAACTAATGTGCAGGAACTGCAAATATGTAGTTGCTCTTCATATGGTCACAAACTCATTTGTTAAAGGAATGATAACGAAAGAAAAACTAATTACTTGTAGGTAATTTAAGTAAAAGTTCTTTCACGTATCGCTTTATGTGTTACATATATCGTCACTTGTAATGATATAAAAATAATATGGCTTAGCGTGGACACCTACGTAAGCAAGATTACAAGATGGACAGAAAACTGTTCTGCGGCACACCAGGGTCATAAAGTATTATACACATACCCTATTACCAAAACAATTTCCATAGTAACAAGAAAAACATATGTAACATAACCACGTGTACGAACGCGAAATTCAGACAATATTCTAAATTTCAAACAGATATTACAACAAAAACTTAATTAAACTGTAAGCCGTTAATTGATCGAATTCCATCAACACTAAACAAAATATTAACCCTAGAAAAGCAACATGATGGTCTACTGCGGCATCGCCGTCTATCGCTTTTTCCGTTCAAAAAATTTTCTCTTGCCTTTCTAGGGTTAATAATATATAACTTAAAACTTATGCGGATTAATTTCTCCTTGTCGTATTTGACGTTAGAGAATGAACATTTTTGCCAGATAGCAGACAGATACAAGTTAAGCCGATAATTCAAGATAATTTAGAGTTTGCATTAGCGAGGTATGGCGTGTATTTTAACCGCATCTGTTTGTCACAATCCCTGTTTGCTCTCCAAGATTTTCGGCACGGTAAAATGTGTACGAGAGGAATAGGATGTACGACTGTAAAGTAATTCTCAATTATTATTTTCTAATAACTTGGCAATGAAAGTTATACGAAATTCTCACATTTATTTAAATCAGTTAAAATATTCAGAAGAGAATCTGTAGCATAACATCTTGTATAAACAATTTTTGCGATTTAAACTTCGTATGCAGTGGGATCGAGAGACTCACAGATGCTCGTACTACATCGGAAAATAGCTGATGAGCGGGAGGAAAAGCAACCAGGGAATTGTGGTTATCCATTTATTTTGAATGTAAAATATTTGCTTGCACTTTGTTAATAAAATTAATTAGTTAACAGCTACTTTCTGCATTGGGCGAAGTATATTCCTCGCGAATAAGAAAAGAAGAAAGACAGTTTACTGATGTGCTGTAGAGATTCGAGCTATACTGCTGGGACACCCTGATTGTATATTTTAAAATTAGTAGTTTTAGAAAATGTCTTTACAAGAGGTTTAAGCAGCCCATTAAAAATAATTCGGCACTATTTAATATATTTTTAGGAATGAAGTCAAAGGTAAGTTGTGAACTTTGCTATAAAATTTTTCTTTGGCCCAGTTCCAATAGACGACACACAAATAACGCTTACAAGAAGAAAACAGGCAGAGGCACATTGGTTGTTCTTTGCCCACACAAATGAAGTTCATTATTAACGTGAAAATTTAGATAGGATTGAAGTAAATACAAATGAAGCAAGTTCAATCTTTTCTTGCAGAATGGATTATGACAGCTAGACAATGGAAAATAGACTGAGCGTTAACTCATTCCAAGGTGAAGAACAACTTCAAAGAAATATGTTACATTGTGATTGTAACAACACATGGTACGAAAATGTCTGAATGAAAATCATAAGCCAAATTAATATTTTTGGAACTGAAGGTCATGAGAACAGAACAGAGACGGGAACTAAACAAACTGTTTAGGTTTTGAAAATTGCAAAGCCACTTTAATCATGGAAAAGACAAATAGAAGAAAGATATAACTATATCAAGTAGAATAGAATAGATAACTATTTCGTTTTAGGATATTGTAAATATTTTAAAACTATTTTTCTTTTGTAATATTATGTGTTTTGATTTTAGAACGTATGTCTGATTCAATAATGATAGCAAGGACTGTGGCGTAGTATGGTAAACAACACATAAGTATCGGCACCCTCCGCACCACACAAGTTTAATTTATTATATAGTAATATAATAATTAGTCCGGGACGGCCGTTTCGAGGACACGAATGGTCCTCATCATCAACCGGTGACCGAATGCATTCGGTCACCGGTTGATGATGAATATATAAATATTCGTAAATATAAATGAATAAACTTGTGTGGTGCGGAGGGTGCCGATACTTATGTGTTGTTTACCGTATGTCTGATTATTTTGTTTACTCTATTTTAGTAACAACTAAAGCTCGTTTGAGTAGCTTAATATATGAATACATCTCATTCTTATGTAGGGAACAAATATTTAAATTGTACATTTCGCAGTCTTTGATCTTATACGCAAACGTTTATGTGTGTAGATTAACTCCAAAAATTAATTTAACTTTTTTAATCATTTAAACTATTTTGGATCCTTGTTGATATTGGCCAGTATATCACTGGCTTGTATCCATCTGTTTCGTAGTTGACTTGTGTAACTGTATTTGAAAATGTAATTTACGGGATTCGGTATATTTTAAATGTTTTCGATAAATTCCGGTGCATTTGGATTATTTTATACTGTTTCGTTGGTTGGGGTTCCCCATTTTTATGGTTATAAATCAAAACTTGCACTAATCAATTCATCGCGTTGGATTCTCTGATCTTTTGGCATAGAATTAATTTGGGGCCGGACATATCACAAACCAACCAATATCTTTCTTCTATAATTTGTCCATTTTGTAATCATGGCTTTATATATGTTCATTTAAAAATTCACTTTTTCAAAGCTACTTGCGCGGATACATTGGACAATTTGTGAGCTTACCATTAAGGGTATTTGTGAATCATCTTACTTAAAACACACGTTTATTTGCCGCATCATAGATTCTAATTTAATAAGTCAGTAAATTTCTTAGCGTTAAGGTGAAATTTACACAGCTTTGACATGGAATGTGTATTCTTTTCATCTAAAAAAAAAAAAAAAACAAACGAACAAAACATTACATTATATCTCGAAATCAAACCATTTAATTGTTCCCCAACAGTGAATGGAGACTCGGAAGTGTACCGGATGCACTAAGAAAATTTGACCTAGCGGGACTCGAACACACAGCGCCTAACTTTGACAAGTCAGGTGCAGACCCTTTTACTACTGGACGACTGAGGCATGTGATTAAATACAGTAATTGGCTAAATTGAAGAAAATTTAAAATGAACACACCATGTCCACCAGAAGCGTTGAAATAGCAAGAGCTGTTATGTGAACACTTAGGTAGTACCTAGCTCTCTGAACTCTCTTGAACTGAACTAAATTTTGTAACTATTTAATGATCCGATAGGGAGTAGATACAGTTATCACTACTAACAGCGATCGAGACATGTTTTGTCACAAAACAACTAAAGCGTTTATCTGTGAGTACTTTTCCACTGATTTGGAAGTGATTTCAGATTTTTCTCACCCTTAGTTTCTTTGATACACCCTTTTAGTTAAATAGTACATAATATCGACAAGCCGGGAAACAGTAATCCTTTATCTGAATAATTGAACAGTTTCTTGTAATCGTTTTTCCAGATATCCATTTGTGCCCATCATGTGGGTACCAGAACAAATCAGCACGTCAGATTTCTGCATATCAAGGCTGGTAGTATGACCTTATATATTTTATTTCAATATATTACTCTTTTGCATTCATTTACAATCTACAATATAAATGTTGCCATTATCATTATTCCATGATTAGTAAACTGTATGCGTTCGGTAACACATTTATATTTCGTTCAACACGTTTCTTAATTATAATACTGACATATGAAGAGCCTTTTGATAACAATTGATCGAAATGGGTTGGCATTTGCTTATTTAAAACAAAAGCTCATCAGGCTAGGAAATCATAAAGTAGAAAATTTTAAACATAGTTAATGATCTTTAAGAAGCGTACGGTCTTATGGAGTGTAATATGTCTCTGAAAATGGATTTTTTTTCATTCCCACCTGGATTTCTTAGCAAAAAATCTAGGAGCTGTGAGTGACGTGCATGGGGCTCAGTTCCATCAAGATATTTCAAGCACACGGAACAGATATCGGAGCTCAATCAACCGTGCCGACTGCTGATGGACGCTTAAAGATATGCCTGCAGCAGAATACCAGCAAAAGGCAAGAAAACTAACACATTTCTCTTTTAGGCGACTATTCTACTACATTATATACAATTAACGAAAAACATGTGAAATTTGAATTATTCGCCACTTAAAATCCTCACATGAAGAAAAATGAGAAAAATTCTAATTACATTTTCGAAATCAACCAAAAAGTCCTAGTAGATTCACATATTGTGATTTCCGTGACAAAAGAAAATGGTGAGGAGTATAATTAATGCTATTCCGAGTACGTAGGAAGCATATTTAATTATCTTTATGGTAACCAAATAACATGTAATTAAGGTTTGGAATAGCTAATTGTAAGTAACCTAGTGTATTCTATTAAATGGAAAATATTGGCACTATAATTTATTACAACTAAAGAAGCTTTGATTATTAAGCACTATTTAATTAGTTATGACCTACACTATAATCAATTATGTACTTCTAGGCTATACGTAACACGTATGTGTGTAGATGTGTTATTTCTTCGTTATTAACCAGTTCGAATATCTCAAATTTACGTTCCTTCGCCTGAGATGATTTTATTGCTCTGGCAGTAAGCGCAATAATGGAAATCGGTTGGTGTAAATAATTTGGAAGTTGTTCGCCTTTTATTATTAAATTTAATATTCACCACGATTCTCTCGTATTTTAGGCAAAATAAATTATACGGCCCCCAATTCACGTACTACCGTCTTCCGTCTCTAGCCTGCCGCAGGCGGTTC
Source organism: Oryctes borbonicus (assembly GCA_902654985.2). Taxonomy (NCBI): domain Eukaryota; kingdom Metazoa; phylum Arthropoda; class Insecta; order Coleoptera; family Scarabaeidae; genus Oryctes; species Oryctes borbonicus. The sequence goes on from LR736863.1 coordinate 5,139,277, forward strand.
TTACAGGAGGCTCGTTTAACCCGCCGCGCCGTCGTTTCAGTTACATTGAACGTCCTCAACAGTCCTCGTTTGTTTGTTTCGAATTATTATTTTGCGTACTACTTCATTTCAGCATCGGCAACAGTCGTAATTAAGTTAGTGCAGGCAGTTTTTCTGATGGTGCGGCATGCTGAACGTCTCTGCCGAGCTCGCACGGTCAATGCGGCAACCAGCGGGACGAAGAAACATTTATGAAACGAGGAAAAGTTTCGGCAACAGCCATTTCTGGCATAAAATATTAAAGTGCGGTCGGAGCGTACCAGCAGTAAATCTGCTGTAAGCGGAACAGCTTAAATTTGACCATGTTACTGATATTACATAAATAAGTGGTACATTAAGAAATTACAATAAGATTTATAGTCACGTGATCTTTGTTTAATAAAGTTTGATTGAAAATGGTCGATTTTTTTTGTGAATGCATATTTTCAAGCGTAAAATTTTGTGCTTTGGATTTTAATTTAAATTGGAATTATTATTTGGTTTTAACTGGAGCTAAGTTAAAAAATTTATGTAATAATTTTGAACTTCGTACTTTAAAATTACGTATTCTTTTTAACACAATCCCCTATCATTTCAATACATTTAGAGTTACCACTGCCTACTGAATAAGCCATTGCTTCTCTGTAATAATTACCTCTCTCATTCAGATCGTTATTTTTTTCTGGGGTGAAAAGATAGACCCACCATAGAAAAGGATATGGAATTAACTTTGCTCTTTCAAAAATGTTCCAAACGATTACAAGGTGTCATTTCAGTTTCTTTTTGAACACTAAACGGTCTTCGTGGACAACTTTTTTTATGAGCAATACTTCGTTAAAAACATGGGGCGCAGGTTTTCTGGAGATCATTACAGTGCCCAGCAGCTTAGATACCTTTATAGTATGTTCTTTCCAAAAGTTTCTGGCATAGTGACAGATTTTTCTTCAGAAACCGTAATATGCTTTTGATTAAACAACGTGCAACACGAAAATAACTAATGGAAAAATCTAAAATATGAGGAATTATGTTGTCACTTGTTATCGTTACAAAGAGAATTTGTCAGCATGTAATGAAACCGTATGAACTATCCATTATCACATGCTCTTCAATCCGTTCTAGTCTATGCAAAAATAATTTAATTAAGGAATAATTCCTTGGGTTGTTTTATGAATAATTATATCTTTGATAATTTCTCGAGTCAAGTTTTAAAGATTTTCAAAATGAAATAAACTAAACCAAGCAAAAAATTAAAAAATGCACCAGTAGAAATCTCGCTGTCCACCTGATACCATTCTTTATCATCTATTTTTTAAGACCGAATGCTGCAGTTGTCTGAAATAAATAAAGAACTTTCAATATAAAAATATCGTTGTCCCAAAAATATGATATTACCATTTCAAATATAGTGTTAATATAAATTTCTTAATAAAGATATTATTAGTGCTTTATTTCACAATGCATACGTATATGCTTTATGGCGCTTGGGAGAAAGTGCCTTCTTCCACAATATAATCGTTTTACTTTTTTTTATCTTTTACTATTTCGACCTGTTCCATAATATATAAATCTATCAGCAACATCAATATAGAATTGCGGAGTATTAACGTTACATTTCTTTTGATTTAATATAGTTTAATTCGAATTATTAGAATTGCAGAAAGTTACTTTGAAGTTGTTTTCATTAAAGTACCGACGAAGTCAAGAGCGGAATAGAGAGATAAAAAGAATGTTTTGTTTTTAAGGAAATCCATAATGGAAAAGTAAATGTTTAGACCGCACAACTGAAAGAAAAATAATATATCAAAAGAAAGGTCCTTTGTTCTTCTCGCAAAGCTTTATTATGATGAATAAGTACCTCGAATATGATGTCGTAATTAACGTGGAGTATTGTTTATTTTTTTATCTATACGTCGAGCTCAATAGTCTTGGGCTTGAAGTGCTTTGAAGATTTCTCTTTGGCCAAAACCGGATCCAGCTTATTAGCTGGATCCTTAGAAAATTGTACGGTAAAATAAACGATGAGTGCAAGTTTAATTTTGGTTAAATCTAAACTTCAATACTGCTATCTATTGCGTAAAACGCATCTTTTACATGAGGAAGTTTTCTCTTATTCTATAGCTCATTTTTACAATTGTAATTATACGTACATATCCACGATATTCCAGAAATAGTTTAAAAAATATTTACTTTTGCCTGTTTCTAAAAGATAATGTTATCTTTGGAACGTTGAATGAATTGTGCGTTGCGCCATGTTAACGTATTATCATGAATATGCACACGAAAAGTATTTCGTGAATTCTTTCCTTAGGCATATTCCTGCTAGGATCAAATTTTCTTAGTGGGTCTAGTACACTCCCAAGTCACCATTCGTAGTTGGAGGCAATTAACCGCGGTTCATACATTGTGATGAAGAGTAAACCTAGTAAATAAATAGTAACACATACAACGGCTACTGAGGTTATGACTTCATAAAGCTTATACGTCTCCTTGGGACATCATCACAAAGAAAAACACTGAGAAATGGAATATACGTTAAGTTAAATTCCGATAAAAGTAAAAAATAACTAAAATTGAAGATCAATAGGAACAGTAGGATTCGTTTCTTAAATAAATATAACACAATGAACAAAGTATGTTTACCTAAAATGAAATGAAATGAAAATGTGTGGACATATTTAAGTAAACCAAGGAATAATTGCAACCACTAACAGCTTTCCAATTATTGCTAGGGAAACCATGCAGAATATATCCTATTATCACATCCACATCAAAAGAGAGGCCCGAAAAATGGAAGAATCTGGTACCTGGATATCCAAAATCTCTTACGATAAACCCTTTAAAGTAATCTTGGATTGACCACAATGGAGACATGGAGAGGAGAGGAAATCAAAAACCAAAATCTGGTACACAGATTGGTCGAACACAGATATTAGCTCTGGTGCTGGTTATTTATGAAGAAACCTCGAGGCGAGACGATTTACATTCTCTAGAGGAACCTTAAAAGCACTAGCATCATCTCATGTAGTCATCATGGGAATCTGTGAGACCTTGTGGCCGTATTTAAACACAACATGGTTACTTTGGTGTGGGTGTCGGGCCAATAAGGCATGGTGGGCAATAAAATTGTAGACCAACTAACGAAAACGAAGTTCTAAAGTGAATTTTGCAGGACCAATGCAGGGGTGGTTATAACCAACGTACTGTAATTAACGAGTGAATTACAATACCAATTTTATAGATTCCATGTAACTCGACAGGATCATAGCAAGGAAATGATGAGAAGATGATTGTTTGAGAGGTGCATCAGATGGGTATATGTAAAGTTAGATGCAGACTTTGTAGTGAAGGGGCGAAAACAACCTCCCATACAGTTTTGGAATGCGCAGTGCAAATTCATTTTGTAAAATGCAATTGATTCATCATGGGAAACAGTGAATAGGTTTTTAAACCTGATTGAGGGAGCAAAGCCAAAGCAGGATTAATACAATAGGGCGGTTTTAAGGATGTAAAAGGCTCTATTCAGTTTGTCAAACGAGCAATAAAATAACCTAAATATGAAATGTGAATTAATGAAAAAAAAAATGACTAATACCTTTTAAAACAATAAACATTCGATAACAGTATTCGCCCTATGAATAATTTAAAGTAGTAAGCGATCGAATGCTAGACGCTGTAATAACTTATCGAATTAAATAGGTGTGAAACTCCTAAATAAACGAATATCGTAAATGGTAATGTGTCATTTATATTCGACACGTATGACAATGAAAGCGTTTTCCATTGATTGCCGCCATAGATTAGATATTTCACTTCGTGTAATTGAATCATTATTATTATCAGACTATAAATCGAATATTGGATTATTTACGAGCGAAAGGGCGGGTTTTATTCGCTTGAAATAATGGGAATCTTCACGAATTTTCTTAATACGTACATATGAATGAGAATACACATACATTAATCTCTCTACAGCATTCAAGGCATAGTCGAAAAAAACAATTGGCATATACACGAATAAAATAAAGTTTAATCTGGTTATAAACGTACAAAGTTTTGCTGTGTTGTATTGAGTTGTCACCGAAATGTAAATGTGTATTTACGTTGCTTTGGTCAAGTTGGTAAATTAACGAATGTGCGGGACTCCTACGGTGAAGATATGTTAGCGATTCCGTAGATTTGGTGCTTCTGTTACTGATCCTCACTCAATTGCGGTTTGAAACTGCGCATATTCAAGGATCGGAGCCGCGGGAATTTTTATTGCGACATTAATAATTTTAAGCCTAACCTAGCTAACAGAGATATCTGATTCGAGTGTTATTAAGGAAATATAACACATGTTACGTAGTTGAACGGTAAAAACAATTGGAATGGCATGCACCACATGTTTTGATCGACACGTTCGCATAGCACATTACTGTCACTGTTCAAACTTTCGTAGATACATTTTGGGTTACTCTTAAATGTGGTATCTGATATTTTTCCGAGTATCACTTACAATTTCCAAGTATGTCTTCAATCGGATCAAGTTTGTACACAAATTATTTTAAAATAAATGGAAATTTATAAAACGTTTTATATTTCTCGACCTGACAATAAAGAATATCGTAGAGAAATAAAAGTATAGAAAATATATTTGTGTGTACTATATAATATACATATACATAAACAACACATAAGTATCGGCACCCTCCGCACCACACAAGTTTAATTTATTATATAGTAATATAATAATTAGTCCGGGACGGCCGTTTCGAGGACCATTCATGTCCTCGAAACGGCCTAATTATTATATTACTATATAATAAATTAAACTTGTATGGTGCGGAGGGTGCCGATACTTATGTGTTGTTTA
>LR736863.1:5144246-5159184 GCA_902654985.2 Oryctes borbonicus
ATGTGTTGCTTACCATACTACGCCACAGTCCTTGCTATCATTATTACATATACATAATGGTATAAAGAAGTTGTACTTGTAAGTCCTGATGGAATACACCGTAGTGTCCAGGAGAACGCTTACAATATTATGTCGATCCTGGAGGGTGAAGGCGAGGGTATTAACAAAGAAACTGAAGCAGAAGCAAATTCAGAAGAAAATCTTGACGCTGACGTTAGTAGCGCATGGTTTAACTGATTCCAAAATTGTATCATCCTGTTTATCGCCAGCAAGCAAGTCCTAACAGCAAACTGACCAATAACCTCAAAGCTGTTACTAGACTGCCAGAGCCCTAACAAGCAACATCAACGTAGAATTCCTGAGTGACCACAATCGAAAATCTGACAATGAAAAGACAGACAGACTGGCCAGATGGATTTGGGTTATGACGATTCATGATTCAGAACACTCCATCGACCGTCTCTATGACACGACCAGCACTATCCACCCATCTCCCACTCCTACGGTATTGCTAAAGGCGTTTTGACTTATCTGATCAAGCGAACAATGGTAAAGTAAGTGCTGCTGCCCAGAAACTATCTTCGCATGGTTGTTCATATCTCGATTGAACATTGGGGGCTAAAGAAGTACCTTTTTAGGATGGGATTAAGCAGGGCCTTGACAGACACTTCCTCCGCAAGGATTCTGTACGGCGACAATTAGCGCAACAACACTGAATGAGAAGCGGATACGCGTTATCGTCATAAGGGTGATTCTTCTGGATAATATACACCAAGACAGACAGTGAACTCGTTAACAGCCTAAAGCAGTAGAGAAAGGATGCGTAATAATATTGTCAAGTGAATGCTGTAATATCAGAGACTCGACAGACTCGTGTTTTGTCGACTCTGGGGGAAACCAGTAGGCAACATGACACGAATAAACATGAGCCTGTCTAGTCTCTGCTAATTTCGTGAAGCGTAACTCCTTCCTGCAGGCTTAGCTATAACTCCAGTCAATTTTCCAACAGTATCTCTCTTAACTCCAAAAAATTTTAAATACTATATCACAATAGTTAAGTGCACAGAATACAAATAATGAGAATATTACTTTGATTTAATAAGCTACTGTGTATTTCGGCGACGGTGACTTTTTTATATGATAGAAATGGTTGGTGGTATCAATTCTTAGGAAATTTTATTATAGAACAATCTTTCGGATGTTACCGTGTTGTTGAGTTTGCTCTTGACGTCGCAGTCATTTTTTTCAAAACCTTATTTTCGTATCTATTCCGGCCTGATGGACCGTTTCCTTTTGGTATGGTTGCTTCGTTGGCATTCACAACAACATCAATTTTTAGAAATCCTCCTAAGAAGCTGATAGTATAATCAACGAAACGTCAAAGATAAACTTAACAACACGGCAAGAAAATTATTCTGCAGAATTATAACTATGCCACTTATTACTTATTATTAAAAGGAATTGGTACCAATAAGTACAATAATAAATAGCGGGCAGTTTAATACGGATTGGCAATATTTAAAACGTATTATCATAACTAAAATTATTCTCCAAAATCAATTTCCACATTAACTTGTTAACTCATCAGCTTTGGATTGATTAGATTTGACAAGAAACAGTTGCAGGTAAACGTATGACCCTGTGGAATGTTGCTTGTTTTGTAGCTAATATGTAAAAATTTTTATTTGCTGAAAAATATAAAAATTACCTTGAATTCATACATGTATATTAAGTTTACCGCAAAATTATATTTATATTACGATGAATATTCCGGTTGTATCTAGCGTTTGTATTAGTTTTTAGAGTATTAAAAGATATCGACAGCTCAAGTAGTTTGTGGACATCCATTATTTGATGTTAAGATTTAGACGTGTGTACCTTTTCAGAAAAGCCGGTCGTCGCACGCTTATTACATGAACTTTATCCAATTGTCTGCACGTCTAGCGAAACTTGATAAATCTTCCAGTAAATATCGAAATATGATAGAGCCAGACAACGCAGTTGCATTACTTGGAAAGGGGCGGGTGGTTGCTACTGGTAATAACGATTGTATACCATTTTCGTCTCTGTCTTCGACGGATATTCATTTGCAACACAGTAGCACAGTGATGATGAAGAGATGCACTCACGTATCCACGCAAACGCTAATTTATTTCCTCGTTTGCAAAGCTCATGTATTTACTGCGCATCAAGGAGGTAATTAGGAAAAGTGAGATGCCATAAGGGATCATTTACTAGAGTTGTAGTTAGTTGTTTTATAAGTACATTTAACATTACTTTTATTTTAAAGCCCTTTGTAACACATTTGAGGTGTACATTAAAAATACGTATAATTACATTCGTTTTCGCAGCGACGAGGGATTACCCATCTAAACTTCAATTTTTTTTTTCATACGAATTGTTAATTTTAGCACACATTGATTATTTTAAGTTTAGATCACCAAAAGATGGCTGCGACTTACTTATAAAATCAAGATTATAGCATTTTATCCGCTAAAGAATACTTCGTAGTACTGTAAAGATTACAACCAAAGTAAATAGAAAGAAAACAACACTCAAAACCAAATGACTACTATGCATATATTAAATATTATTCTGAGGTAGTACGAGGTCAGTTAAGTATCGACATGAAGATCACAAAAATATTCTGGTAATTATGGTAAACATGTTTTTGGAAATTTTAGCTATGTTGGACGTTCAGTTGTTTAATAGTCGTTTCTGTCAGTCGATGTTTAGCGTTTCTGTAAAAATTGAAAAAATCAAATATCAAGCCGTTATTAAATTCTTGCATTTGAAAGGCAATTCGTCTGCGCAAATTAATGCCGAGATACACACTATTTACGGACACCGTGCACCATCATTTACCACAATTAAATTTTAGGCAGCTGAATGTAAACCTACCCGCATTGGTCATCATTCGGTCACCGGTTGATGATGAGGACCATTCGTGTCCTCGAAACGGCCGTCTCGGACTATTTATTATATTACTATATAATAAATTAAACTTGTGTGGTGCGGAGGGTGCCGATACTTATGTGTTGTTTACCATACTACACCACAGTCCTTGCTATCATTATCGTACCCATATTGGTTTGGCTAAAGATGAATGTACGAGACGGCCAAAATTTGCAACCACTACCGACAACATAACATAGCAACGGAAAGGATCACCAGATAATGCTAGACGATCGTCAAATTAAGGTTAGAGAAATAACAGATGTTGTGGGCATCTGGAAAGGACAAGCTTGCCACATATTGATTGAAATTAGGGAATGAAAAAGCTAACGGCCGGGAAAGTGATAGCGACTGTTTTTGGGATCGCCATGGAGTTGTGATTTTCAAGATCGACTATGTTGAAAAGGGAAGAACAATAACTAACGGGAGCGTACTACGCATGATTACCTAACCTAGAAATTGCGGAAAAACGGCCGTACTTGAAAAAAAGAGAGCTTTATTCCATCAAAACGGTCTCCTAGTCCGAAAGTTTCGTTCGGAGAACAGAGATTTTCAACGAATGAGGAAGCCATCATAAACGCTTACGTTGCAGAACAAGATGGGAGGATCGCTGTGAAAAGTGTATAGACTTACAAACAGACTAGGTTGAGAAATAAAAGTCAATTTGACAAAAAAGTACCTGTATTAGGCCAGAAGTTTTTCAGACTACTCTGATATAATTACAATGAACAATTAGCTGTTGTTCTCGATTAGGTGTTTATTATTTATTAAACTACACTACTGTCGACTAAAGATGTAGCTTGTAGCGTGAAGTTGGCCCCTAGCTTTACGATTTTTTAATACACCTACGTTTCGTGCTGATTTAGGTTTGTGTCGTAAATAAAATATTTTGGGCTCATCCCCTTATAGAGATAATCAGGAAAGAAAGTATATGAGACCGAAGACTGTCCTATATTTGTATACACTCTGTTATATTGTTTTCCTTTCATGTATATTCATGTACAAACACGCTTCTCTCCCACACATGGCGCAGTCATTAGGATTCGAACTTATGCTCCCATAGGGAATCTGATTTCCACAAGCCACAGCACACGATTAAAAAAAAAGTTAATAACGACAATGTTTTGTGTTAATTTGAGCTGTAAGGTCGTAGACTCTGTATTGGTATAAGACTACTGCAAAACATCATTAGCAAGTAAGCGAATTTGACAGCAAACGTACTATGCGAAGATTTTCAATGAGGTCAATTAGCAATTGGCTAGTGAATTGGCCATCAGAGTAGTCCTGTAACGACGAACCAGTACAATGAAAAAGAGCAGGTTAATTATAGACACACGTCAATAATGAAAAACAAATGAGTCTTTCAATCCACTATTCATTCATACTTGCATAGAAGAATAGAAGAATGGGCCAGAGGTGGAGAAAAAGCTGTTGTGTCACTTTAAGTGGTTTTCGGTGCAAACGTTTTGTAAATTTAGTTGCTTAATTATTTGATAACTTTTGAATAAATATATACATCTCATTTCTTTATTCGCCTTTCCTATTCAATAAACAATAGTGTACACTGGATAACACAAAAATTACACAAATGGATTCTGGAATTATCGCCGGTCCTGAATTTTGAGTTGAATTAGAGGCGTTTCTAATGTAAGTAACAGTTGAAAGTGTATTGCTTCGAGTAGTAACGGCGATCGATTGGTTCATTCGATAAATGAATTCTCAACCTGCACGTTCACTTAACAATAGCACAGTTACTATTGACGTTTTGGGAGGAGATTATCATTTTGTTATTTCCAGTGGAACTTCTTTTACATCATTAATTTAGAACACCGCATACATTAGGTCATGTTCATAAAATTGATAGATCTGGTGAATAGATTTATGTATATGCAGGGTATGTATAGAAATCACCTACAAACAACAACGTCAAATATTCACTTTAGAACAACACCTTTCAAATAAGCTTTTTGGATGGTCGTACTAAAGCGTTACGCACGTTACCAACTTATAACTATGTTATAACCAAACTAGTTACGTGCAGTTGATTTAATTTTTAAATTGTTTGATTATAATTGATTACAAATATTAGGCATCTTTATTCAAAATACCAAACATAATGTTAATGCAGCTGAAAGTATTGATAGAATAACTCACACGGTAAAAGCAATAGCTACCCAACCACTGCTATTCATTCCTCAAGAAAAGATGAATTCAGCAACAAAATGTGCGTGTTAGTAAATCATGGGATGATTAATTCTTATGGGCCAAAATACCATCCTCGTGGTTTCTTCCAGTGTAGAAAGAGTGTCATAAGAAAGCGGAACAGTAAAGAGCGTTGATAGATAACTAATGTGAGGGCAGAAAGTATCAGCCAACAGGCATGTTTCTGCCTATCGTACGTCATCATCAACGTTGCTCCGAGTACTTCTCTAGCTCATACTGTTATTTGCTTCTCAGGCTGGTTTGGCATCTGTACCTGTCGCTACTTTCTAGATGGCATGACTTGTAGTTCTTGATACGCAAAAAGGCATCAGGAGATATAATAAAGAAATATAAATAAAATATAGACTCACATATTAATAGAATTTTCCATTCTTAAAGTGCCCTTTGTACATTTTATTTGATTTCAGACTACAGAGTGCCCCTTTTTTTACAAAAGAAAGACTTAACCTATACCCGTCGCCAGTTTACGGAGAATATTGTATTAATGAAACATTGAAAAATACGTTGTTTGGAAAGCCACCTTTAATTTACAAACAAGCGTTTTATCTCTATTGGTAAATTTATAAAACCCCATAAATTTAATAATTCACTCATTTTTTTAATGGAATAGCGTTAGAATTATGTGAAACATTCATAAATGGACTTCCCATGTTATGAATTTGAATATATAATATTGTTTAAATTAAAGAACACTTCTGTGTAAATGTTTGCAAATCGGTAGATCGTAAGAAACTTAATTTCTTTTATCTTTGCGTATTCAAACGAGCAATAAATGCAATAGCTTATTTCGAACTTCGCAAAGTACTTGCCACGTGGAAGCTATCGCGGCAAACACTACCTAAAGTAATAAATCAAAGACGATTTACGGCGCTGTCTTATAATTAAGTCATCGTCTTCCGTAAAGTGAGTATGTAAATCTAGTTTTATCGGATTTAGATATTACTCGAATAGAAGGATTCTGAATGGCAGGGTAATTCAAGTTGCGTTGGGTTTAATTTCGAGAGACGTTCATTAGATTATGTTTCAAGATAGTTAGGTACTCTAAATTAGCCCTTATACCTATTAGTTTTTACAGTACGCGACCTTATAGAGTTAGTTCCAAATAAACGTAGAAGTTCGTTTGTCCCTAAGTTGTTCTTATGAAAATAACTTGCTTGTTGGTTAGATACAAATGTCTCAATTTTGTTTATATCTAGCGGTTTAATTGTAGATTATCTAAAGATAATCTTGATATTAGCAGGGATTAGCATTTTCAATTTCCTTACAACAATCAGCAATATTTTATTTATTGATTGGGAAGAACCACTTGTTTATGAGTGCATTTTATGGGAGCTTCTTCTACAACATTAGTAATAATAAAGGTAATTTAATTAAAAAACAACGAAGTTTTCGGTTCGACATCTGTTGGTCAATAACCAATATTATCTGGGTCTAGTCCTTGGGCAGTTCTTACACTTCGATAATAAAATCGTCTGTATAGAAACGATGATTTATTTACAAATTCATTGATCTTCTTAATAAGAAAATATGTCAAGAAGTCCTTAGAAAATCTAAGGGATGGCGTTCGTAGTATTGAAAATGTTACGCAACTATGGACGAAAAATGATGCACTACTACACTCCGGAGACAAAGGAACAGTCAAAACGGTGGGTTTTTGAAAGCAAACGAGCTCTGAAGAAGGCGAAGACGATAAAAGGACTGGCAAGGTAATGGCCTCGGTTTCCTGGGATGCACGTCCAACCATTGACACCGGTTACTCGAAAAAAAAAAAAAAACAAACAATAACGGAAAAAGTATGATGCGTCGTTACTGGCCAGATTAAGTGAAGAAATCGAGATAAAACGTCCTCATTTTAAAAAGAAAAAGATTCTCTCCCATCAAAACAAAGAATGGGTGCACACCTGCGCAGTTTCCACCGCATTCACCGTATTCGGCCTCCAGTAACTTCTTCTTATTTCCAAATTTGAAAAAATGGTTCCCCGAACAACGGTTCACGTCGAACGAGGAAGTATAGAGTTAGAGTTTTTCTTTTTCTAAGAACTTATTGAACGAACCTTGTACAACCTCTACAATGCGACGTAACGTGATGCAATACTATAAGCAAAAAGTTTTGGAAGATATTCTACGCCCGGGTTTTTTTCTTACTTCTTCGCACGTTTACGGAGAATGTAATATGGCAATACAGGAAAGATATAATAATCCGCTTAAACTTGCTTGGGTTTGCTACAATTATTTGAATCTATATAATACCGATTAAAAGAACTCTTAATTTCAGTTAGGTAATAATGTTTTTACTGAAATATTATTGATTAAACTATCTTTAATGAATTTTCGTTGGATTTAAAGCCTACTTTACCACAATAGAATTACTCTACTATTTTATTGAAAATTACTCTTTAACGACGGCGTAGCTATTATCTTTACATCGAGTTTTACAGGATCGACCCAATCGTTGTAAATTGTGAAAAAGGGATCCAAAATGTATCCTTGGGTTGGATTATCCTCTTTAATGCATCCCGCAAAATGGTTGGTATTCTATTAAAAAAACCAAACATTTATCGTGGAAGACTAAATCTTCCTAAATCTTTTTAATCTGAAAACTCTTTTTTAAACTGCTGAGAGAATGGAATGCATTTAAACTACGCGCCAGGTAATGTTGTATGCATGTTTTAAGTCAGATGAAGAATTGTGAAAAAATATGCATGAACGACTAGAATAACAAGAGTAGAACTTCATTTAAAACAGTCCAGCGAAATTGGCAATCAAAGCAGTGAATACTAGGTAGACGTTCTTCCTATCAAACTTTTATGTGAAACAATTACGTCATATATAAAAAGAAAGCTTTAAAATTGAGCTTTTTATTGTAGCCGTTATTTAGTACGGAACGAATGTACGTCTCTATCGGCTGCTTTATTGGAAAACAATAAAAATGAAATGGCGAGCAATTCAAGTTGACGGATAAAATAAATACTCGCTAACGAAAAACGATCGGCGTTGGTCACCAGTGAATGGATAAATAAATAGCGAGTATCTATAAAGTGCGATTTCTATATTCAGATTATAGGCACATACATCTAGCTTCCACCAATAGGCAGTTGTTTACATAAACATAGAGATTTATGTAATACTGTTAGTCATGCAATTTACTAATGCTGCTAATACAGTACCCACCTAATAAATAGAATTATTATATATGTACTTTCTCATGTGTTCTTAGTTTTGATTATATGTAGTATGTATTACAGTAATTCCACGGCTTCAATACAAAAATAAATAGGAACGAATATTTATTAAACATTATATGCGTTTTAATCTGCAAAAAATTTCATAGCCGTTTTAAATAGCCCTCTTAATGGGATCAGGTAGTTTCATAATAATATCAGACTTAAATGCTACTGATTTATCCTGAATATTAGGATGTACAAAGAGGTTGCTTTCTTTTCTTCTTAAAAGTTGGACTTCATAGTCATCAATAGAAATATTGGAATAAGACTTGGATTACAGAATATTTCATATTTTTCTTTGTAGAGAAAATATAGAAATGTCTTCGGTTTCTATTTCTTCTGATACTTATTCCTGTTTCTTCGACGGCCATGTGAAATGAATATTTTGCAAACATGCCTATATCCTTTCGGCAATCCTTTCTTTTCTTTAAAATATGTCCTTTTGTAACTGGTGTAAGTTTCCGTTTCGCATTATTTTTAGCATCTAGGTGTGTCCTTGCCTTTTCATCAATTCTGTCCTTTTCAGTACTGTTTGCATAAATACTCAAGCAACTTCTCTCTTGCATCTACATGAACTCGAAGAAAGTTTCGGGTACGGTATAATATCGGTAATCATTAGTTCTCTGCGGGTTGATTTCTATACAGCAAACACGTTTTCGAATAAATCAAATAAAATAGGTTTCACAGCAGTCGTGCTATTATCGAAACTATTAGCGACGGAAGTCTTTATAGATTTTACCAGAGTTTGTGGAATTTTAAGTCTGAGTGGCTATCCTCGATACAGCCTATATTCGCAGCAACTGCGGGCAAATAATCATTATTTGTGAAAGGAAGGCCATATTCCTGTTATTCCAAACGCTTTTGCAATATTGGTAGGAATAAATGATAGTAAGCATGGATATGAAGTAAGTTTAGGAATATCACTTATTTTAATAGTTTTTCCCCGGATTACAACTTAAAAAATCGCTAAATGCTTGTCTACAGCGGGATTGAAGTGGCCCGTACACGCCAATATCTAATAGCTGCATCTTGTGTGTGCGATGGGTAGGAAATGACAATATAATAATATTCTTGTGATTATGATTTCTATTGGGACACACTGGGCACATTTCTCAGCGCAATTCCAGAATGCGTTGGCCTTAACTCTATACACAAATCGTATGTATTAACGCTTTTTCAAGTACATCATTCGGCTTAAAATGTTAAATCAATAGAGCGGCAATGTCAATATATTTTATTCACACTTGTTATAGTAACCAAATAATACTAACTCTAGAAACCACTTGGATGCAACAACCGAATGCAGATATCTGTTTTACATTAAATGTTAGGGATTTGTGTCATTATACGAAAACGCTAAAGATTTCCTACGCGCTAGATACAAAATAATATATACCGTCAACCATATTCCTTTTAATGCGTATGCCAACAACGCATAAACAATTAACTGTTTTCTGATTCAACAGTACAGCCGGTTGATGAAAAATCACATGTTCCCGAGGGTGCGAGCTAAATGTGGACAGTAAGTTTTCCTCCGAATTTTGAAAGTTAAAAAGTAATTTTTTAATGTGTACACTATGTGAAATCAAAAATTCCTGGATCTGTTAGGCCGGTTCTACTGATTTTAGAAAATATTGAATAAAGGCTGTCTACAAAAAAAATTTGAACTATACTTTTTGTGCGGTTTCAACTGTAATTGTGCTTTAAAAAACGCCAAACAACGGGGTAAGATTCTTATACGGTACTCGCCGAATTTTGTTCCGTTTAGAGGTTAGGATTAGTGCAATTTATTTTATATAATTTTACTAAGTGAACTATGTTTGCAATTGCGTGAGATGTGCCCGTATTTTCCCACATAACGCCTTAGATGAACGTCAAAACCGTTAAATATTTTAATTTTTAAGCATTTTGCAAATAAGCGTCTTAAGGCTTGTACAATATAGTTTTTGTGTATAAAACCAGCAAGTATCGTTCCCATTCTAAACTATTATGTTTTTTTTATAGATCCAATGAAAATACGAAAAGGAACCGGTGTTTATGGTAACCCTACTGACAATCAACTGTTTGACATGATGCTGCTCAGAAGCTCCGTGCGATAGAGAGCGAAACGTCGGTGTACTGACGCATACTTGACGCAGTTTCAATCTGGAAACATTTCTGAAAAGAAAAATCAATCACTGTTTAAAGTTCACTCAATGAATAAACGTTTCTTGTTTGTTAATGTTTAATTATTTCTACATATTACTTCTCATTGATTAATTTCATTCTAAATCTACTATTCTAAAGTGAGAATTATGGGTGATCGACTTCACCCCGAGCTTGGGGTAAAGCCAATCACCTTTAACCAAAAAATTAAAAAAATATGCTCACTCTACGACCCTGATCCAGTGACCAATCGACATCTTAAACATCAACGAAGCCCTATTAATTCCATCAAAATATAATAATTTGTTTTAAGAGTTATCCTAATTCTTTGATCAACTTCATCCCAGTTGGCGGTATCTAAATTTAGGAGATTAAGTACAAAAAGATGATATGTTAAACCTATATTACGTAGATTTATTTCAAGATGGAGAATCCAAGGATACCAAATAATATACAGGACGTTCCATTAAAACAACAGGGTAGGTGTTTGAATCGGTAGTTGCTAATCCGTTTGTATATATAGAAATATTTTTAAAAGACACTGTATGCGATTTAATAAGTCATCAGGAAAGTTTACCTTAATATAATAGGCACAAACTTACAGAGGATTGCGACTCCGGAGTTATTAGATCTCAGTGTTTTGTCTATTTGTATAAAAGTTCATCGGAAGTGTCCAAAGTTTATTTCAACCTATTCGTTTATGTAATGTATCAGCTCATTTCACTTTATTTTTTGAGTATTATTTAATACCTGGATATAGCGTTCTTTTCATAATAAGGTCACATACAATTACTGTTTATTGTTGGATAGAACGGCATTACTTGATTATGATTCATATTTTCCACCTGCTCACATGTTTCAGTTTGGAGCATCTCGCCCGAGAAACTTTGCCTCAATTTTATATATTACACATGCGGATGTAGGTGGGGCGTTTCAGCGAAATTTGTGTAAACGGCAATAACTGACAAGCGAACGTCAGCTCGACATCACTCATTTGTAAACTCCACAACATATCCCTGACACAAGCACACTCCTGACAGTTTTATGATATATGATATGTATGTCATACTTTGACAGGATCAATACCTGATTTTTTCCATCCACCGTTATATTCCCCGGTTCGTATGCAGAGTAGTACTCGAAATTTATCACCTCTTCCGATGCGTTAATACTTCTTCCTTGTCCTCGTATTAGGGTGACATTTTCATTGTACGCTTTCTAAAGAGCTATCTTAAATTTGTTTTATTTGTTTATAGACGCCGATGGAGCGTTATCCATTATTCATTCCGCCGCCGTTACCTACAGAACTCGAAAAGTTATTAATCGTAAATTTCCACAGGTTTTTATACTCGACGACAGCTTTAAAATATCTTCTTCCTGTTGGCTGTAAAATATCCACCATAAAATTTATGTAAGACGAAGTATCGATTTAAAAATATACAACGGAAATATGAATATTCTAGACTGAATAAATACAGAAATACATAAACAGCAAAACTTAACGTAACATTAACACCATATTTTATATTGTATGTGTATACTCTACAGGAAATGTGAGAATAAACCATGTGGAAATAGACGGTTCGATTGGGTATGCACCATATGTATTTATATGGGAATCCGTTTCAACAGATAAGTCATTTCTCGTGCGAAATAAATAACATTATTCAATCGAATCACTACCTCGAATATTTCTCTTTCTTTCTTGCTTACGAAATATATACTTTTCCGTACGCAAGGGTGTGTCGAAATGAACTTTATTAGGAAACGCAACATTTTATTATTTAATGTTGATTTCCTATTCATTAATGACAATAATATGGCATATATTCAGCAGGGAGTTCATAAGCGAAACAGACAAATATCTACATGATGTATGGTTGGGATGAACACATTTGCGTAACTTCGATTTTTTCTGCATCAATCCTACCATAGATCACCATCACCGTGTAGAGACCGAGCTTAGTTTTGAATTCCAAACACTTGCAAGCCTGATGTCTTACACTCTTTAAACAGGTTGAAATCTAATGATAGCATTAACGTATGTACGTGTGCTTGGTATGTGTTTAGTCATAATTACGGTGCGCTGCATGTGTTTAACTTTTGTATAGCACGGTTAATCTTTCCCAAGCTATGGAAATCTTCAACAATTAAACAGATCCCTTAAGCAAAAATTGTTTGACAATATCTCTGACCTGCGGCCAATTAGTATCTTACCAGCAACTCACTAACTAAACTAAGATCTTCGAGAGATGCATTGAAAACCAGATACGCCAATTTATAGATAAAACTAATGGCTTACTTAAATATCAGAATAGTTTTCGTAAAGGCTACAGTTGCACTACTACTTCAGCACATATTCCTGATGATGTCTTAAGAGCAATCGATGAAGGCAAAGTTACTATATTGGTGTGACTTGATTTTGGACGCAGTCGATCATGATGTCTTGAATATCCTAAGAAGCGAAGGAATGGCTAATTCGTCTTTGAAAATGGTAAAGTCATACCTTGGAGGCCGAACGCAGCCAGTACAGATAAAGCACAATATGTCTAGGCTAACATGCCTGGATGAGAGCATCTAATTAAAGATACCCTAATTACTGAAATTGTCGAATTCGAATGTCGAATGTCGAATAATTCGACAATTTCAGTGATTAGAGTATCTTTAATTAGATGCTCTCATCCAAACATGTTAGCTTGAACATCGTATATACACGCGTATACACATAGCGGTTGGTCGTTGCTGGTTCATTAAATATATTGATTTCTAACAATATGTCTAGTTTTGTATATATATATGTCAAATTTTTCATTGTCTATCGTGCACTGTAAACACTTTTGCACAAATGTATCTTTCATTTAAGCCCGATGAACTTTTTCAAGCTCAGCGATGGATGACTGAGAATCTGAATAATATACGTATTGTGACAAACATTACCTATGTATCAACCCAGGTTAGAGTGTTTGGACCAAGAGGAGGGCATATGGTTGCTCATTCATCCTTGGATATGCATGTTAAAAGCGCCAGACTTATACCTGGAGGTTGTGTTAAAACTTTTGGAATACATATAGACTGCTCATTTCCTTTGTACAGTCATGTTTGGAACTCTCTGGCCAACCCGTCCGCTTCTTTATTGCCAGGTTTTCCGTGCTTCGATTGTAATCCCACCTTGTTATCAAGTAATAATGATTTATTTATTTCTTCTATTATATTACTAGTTGCCAGATTTCACCTGTCGTTTTAACTTAAGTCAAGATTAAATTTTAATTGGCTAAATTGCTGGACGGCAATAGCGAATTATGGCTGTCTTGTTCTGAGCATGATGTTAGCATAGATGGATAAAATATCTACGATACTCGCGGGGAAATTTTTCTCTTTGTTCCTTTCAATTACCACGCTTTATATCATATCAAATTCGATGGGTATTCTCATATACATACTAACAGGTGTAGTCGTTTTGCGTACTAGTTGACGTCATCTAGGTGTGTTTTAGAAAATATCTTGGAATAAGTATCAAAATAATTACACCGTACAAGATAAAGAGAATTTCCAGCTTTTTCGGAAGTTGGTTTTTGTGCACATCATAAAATCGGTATTGGTTCTTTTGGACCTGGTCATGGAATGACTCTTTTACTGTTATTGCAACGAAAATCTATGAATTGTTGCATACCAATGCTGTGGACACTTGCAGTTCAGCGTAAAATAAACAACTATTATTTTTGCTTCGTAAATGTAAGCGGACACACTTTAGAAGTAAAATCTATCTTAAATTACCAAAATTTTGCAACATCTAGGAGACTTGTATCACGTATCAGTACTCCAAAGAGATGATAGTGAGCGTGGGGCCTTATTAATAAATGATCCAACATACCAACCTTCTAAAAAAAATGATTGCGATCATATACCGTTTAACAGCGAGTTTAATTTCTCTCGACATAAGGATTTCAATTTAGCAGAAGAACCAGTTCAAATTATAGTTACTTTCTGTGTAGTCCGAAGAGTTTCCAACCTACCACAGAGACAAGCTTCTTTTGACAAATTCAATTTTATTTTTCAAGTCCCAGCGACGCTATCATCTTTTCAATTCGTTCAAATAGCATCTTGTTCTGCGAAATATTACTAAGGTCATGGGCTTTTCATTCGATGAAAATCTCTGCCTTGAACGTAACTTTAGGAAACAGAAAACAGTAACTGGAAGCTAGAGCTGTCGAATAGATGAGCATCTTCTACTTTTAAAATAAGCTAACATCACAAATCATCGCACCTGTTTTCTTCAAAAACTCATTCTATACAGTTTACAGTACAATATAAACAAAAGTTTACCACTTGATCTCGCTTGATAGACAAATTTTTGCTTAGAAGCTACAAGAAAGATATTCTTTCAATCATTT
>LR736863.1:5159194-5192395 GCA_902654985.2 Oryctes borbonicus
CAAATTTTTGCTTAGAAGCTACAAGAAAGATATTCTTTCAATCATTTAAAGTACATTTACTTTAAAAATACTGTAAAAAATGTTTAAACTAATCACAAAACACTCACATTCATAAAGCAACGAATATCTATGTTACAAATATTAATTAAAGAATAATATATCGAAAAAGTGATTGATTTCAAATTAAAAGAATGAGGTTGGTTTAACACCTGGGCAATAATAGAATCAATTAGGCTTAATTGACAAATGTAATTAAGTACTTCTCTTTCGAGATTTTGCCTGCGGTTTCGGAAATTTCGCCTCTTTGCGTTGGTGTACTAAAGTTGAAGTCCGCCAGCTGCCCATACGGTACGGTTATTAAAGACCATATTACAAAGGGGATCCAAATTGTATTCCATCAGATTCTTGCCTTTCGCTAATGTGCTTAAAGCAGTTTTTTTGCTTTTGTCAGGAATTATCTAATGATAGATTGTACAACGCTTAATCCTTCCAGAAGACCCTTCTATAAGGACAATTGTACACACGATTTGGTCTTGCAGGAAGTATTCTCACCTTCCTTCTGGCGTGGTCCTTCCAGCTTTTCCGATTGCTCAGTTGGAATTTGAACGAACCAATAATAAAATAAGGTACATTTTGTTTTGCATTACGATAATGTTTTAGCTTCTAGGCTTGCATTACGCTCAACAGTTGAATAATTTTCCCCAAGTAGAGATTTGCCCCAAGGAGGTGTACCTGAAGGATCGAATTCCGCGGCAAATATTACAACACGCGATTTGGGAAGATCTACCATGGCTGAATAAAATCAATCCGCTTAGACCTGCTAGTACGACCAAAATTATACGTAAAAGCGGTAGGGCCGTGAATACATTCTGTTCTTCCAGTAGGACCTGTACAATCAATCATTAAGTTACAGGAATAAAAAAAAAACAACGATTTTGATAGGACAATTATATTAAAGACAAACTGCCGAGGCTCAATTCAATAGAAAAGTAGTTTCTGTTGATTGCCAGATAATAATAACAATTGGACAGACACACTAATTAACACTAAGAAAGTTTTTATGTCAACATGCTTGCTTTACTTTATCAATTTATGTCACTGAACCTAGTAGTACTTTAATGTTTTTGACAATGCATAGTAAGTCTCTAACTATATACACTAAAATGTAACAAAACATTCCCTTGTTGTAAAAACTATATACGATGAATAAACGAATTGGCTTCAGACTGTAGGAGTATGAGTATGGTTGTCCGTGTTCTTGCAAAGTGAGAATGCATTCAGCGTTTTTTTTTCAGTGCGGTATGCTTGTGGTCTAGTCCTGTTTCGCGAAAGGTGAAGTAAGGAAGTGTGGAGAGAAAATCTTGTTTTATTTTATCGCTGTCTTGAAAGCTCCCGTAATGGAAGCAGGTAGGTGCCCGAACGTGCCGAGAAATTTAAGGGCGTACACATAGCAGTAGCACAGCGTAGCATACAGCCACACAACAACTACACAAAACTCGATGCCGGGGCGCAACATGTGGTTTACGTTTACGTTATCCTGCGCTCGCCGAGTTTCCTCCACTCAAGAAATTGTGCCTGCGGTCTGAGAAAACACGCACGCACCTGTACTCTACCCGCTTATTATTATTACTACTGCTGGAGGGGTTCGGATGAACCGCAAAAATTCTTTTAAAATATTCAAGGCGTACTCTCGAAGGTTGAGGTCAGGTAAAATCAGTATGTTTACCAAATAAAATTCTGAAATATTTAGAGACGGAAAAAAAGGAGCTGCTGGAGGAAACATTTTATCTTGTCTGTTTTTCTTTATATATATAGAAAATATTCAATGCAGTCTTCTTTAAAATTTTATATTTTTGAGAATTGATTATGTCTCATTAGTTTGAGTTTTGGAATATACACTTCATTTATGTGTTCAGTGCTAATATACTCTAAAGACTTCATTGTACCCAGGAAAATATTTTCCGCGTTTTCCATGACCTCCTCGCATTAACATAGGGCTCAGAATTTAACTACTGGAAGAATTCTTAACCACTGAATTATCCAATAAGACAAAGATAATGGTAATTATATATTTTTTATGCTTTTTATAAATCCCAGTAGTTAGAAGATATCTTTCTAAAGAAATTACTCCTTAGTCATTCTTTTTTCTGTTCGAATAATTTCAGATTAAGGATTGCATGTTTCAATTTCTTTTGTACGTGCAAGTGTGTCCCAACGGGGTTTGTAAGTTATGAAGCTTTTTATAACTGTCGGTGCTCTTAATGTGTGTAAAATATTTCATGACTGCAATTGTCATCTCTTCGCCGTATTAAATTGCAAAGAAGTGTGTACTCTGCATATTTATGATTATAAGAGATTATTTTGAAATTGCTATGCTACAATTTCTAGATTCTCATCGCTCAATTTAAATCCCATGTATTTTCAAAATACGGAGAATAATTGCTTCAAAACACTGTTTCCAACTAAATTCTTTGTTCTTTGTTGGATTAAACGGCTCATTGAAGAGCTTGGTGCATTGTTTTTCCATACTATTAAAACTTATTTGCTGTCCAGTTTTGGAGTGATTCTACATACTGATTAAGTATTTAGTAAAAATAATGCGTTGCTTTTCGATGTAAGACGAGAAAGTATTTGCATTAATAATATGCGATACATAAACTAATTGACGGCACGGTGCCGTCCTGGTTGAACGAACTTCACTATGGCAGTAATTTAAGTAACACCCCTTTATATTTACCAAATCAGAACCTGGCAGTAACATAGTATGTGATAAAATTTCGTGCATCAAAATCGGGTAGACGGAAAAACATTCTTTACTGACATGAATAGGCCAGGATTTTGGAAATTTATACAATGGCTGTGTACCTAGATTAGGGAACCAACAGCCAAATACATTTGCAATCTAATAGAAGAACTTGTCTCTCTTTCAAGTGTAAACCATAGCTTTGTTCTAATAGAAATAACCGACAAATATAGAGCAAATCATATATTGTGAAATCAGTCAGAAAACAGTTTTGGATTCCTTTAGGCAAATCGAATTGCGTCTGACTAGTTTGTGATTTCTGTTGGAACAAGCTTTATACCTTCTTATAAGTATTAGATTCTTACGCCTACACAAGTTAAAGTCGCAATGGACGCTGCTTACGGGCTCTTTGCAGCATCATTTGCCACAGTGAAATTTTGGGAAGCTGAATGTAAATGTAATTGTGCCAACTTGGTTGACGATGAATGTTCAAGATGACAAAAACTGCCACCGTTTCCAATAACATCCAAGAAGTTCACCAAATGGTACTAGATGACTGTCAAATTAAGATTAGACGGTAGAGAGGCGGTAGAGCCTGCGAGCATCTGGAAAGAACGTGTTTGTCATATATTGACTAAAGATTTGGGTACACTCTTGAAACCAAAGCACAGCCGAAACAGTGGACTGCGAAGGATGAATACTCTCCGAATAAGGTGAAGGAAAAGTGATGATACTACGCATCATTACTTGACAAGCGAAAAACGTATACTTTCACGTTTCAGAAATACGGATCTCTACCTAACTCTTTTATTAGGATTTTCCAACATTGCTAAACATACATATGCAGGTTCAGCATACTTGGGGTGACGAGTAATACACTTAGATTCCCTTGGAGTACTTGCAAACGGTGTAGTAACACACAACTGTTTGAATCTTTGTATCATGCTCCTATATATACACGCGCTTTTCAAACATGAATATGCAACGGGTTTTGCGGTTTTCACCCGTATCCAGCGGGTCACTGTATTCGCTTGATCGTATACATGGGTCTACCTTGAAGTATTTGTCTTTCCGGTTGGATGACATTTATTCGGAGAGAAGGGACATGACCAGCACTTGTCACTTGAACCGCTCCCTATCATTAGAAGAAACCTTTCATAACGTTGAACTTCTGATGGTAATGCGACCGATGTACCGCAATTTGTTCTCGCGTGTTTAGTTATTGTGTATTTCCGAACTCCATACATAAAGACACGAAAAGAGAAGGGCTGCTTTATCATACGATACGAGGTACGCTACAAATATCCAAATAAATGTATACATTTAAAGGGTTATTTTGAAAATAAGAAATAGCCTAAAATTTAATTGAGAATTGTTTTGGAAATGATATGTACATAATTTCGAGCTTTCACCACTCAACGTTTTATACTTCAGTTTAAGTAAAGGTATCTTAAATTTTCAATATTGGTTGGTAAAATAATGTAACATTTAATAGCAATATAATTCGCCCCATTCCCACTCCTGTTCAAGCGATGGTAAGATGTTAGAACTTGCCAAGTAACTGTAGTACATAGAGGGTGTAGTAAATATTTGAAGCCGCTTATAAACATTTTTACAATCGGCTGTGTAATTAAAGCTCGTAAATTAATCGCACACATCTCCTTTGTATTTTGAAAACTCTTTAGAGAGTCAACTCCACAGCTCATAAGAGAAAAGAGTAAAATAAATGTTTTTGAGATACACATAATTTGTTAATATGACCTTCCCAGGTTAGTTTCGAATCTAATATAGCATCAAGAAACTTTATTGGATTAGCTAAATCGACATTATCGAACTCATATAGTTTCGTTTTGGATTTATTCATACATCTTTCGTTGGCTTGAAATCAGTTTCCAGTATTATCATTAACGCTAGAATACAGTTTTATTAGTGAGTTGTCGTTAGGTGCTCAGCGTCCTGATAAACTGATGTGACGCAACTTTCAAAATTTAAGGATGTCTGAATAGATACAATTATAATGATGCTCATAGCAATTAATTTACGCGTCTAATGGAACAATATGAAGTAACTTTGTGGAATTATCTGAGAAACTTCTGTTGTTTAGTCCATGTGAATTGGTATATTTTACAATATTTTCCATTGCCTGAAAAAGTACTTCTGTACTTGTACAGCGGATTCTATTTACTTCTCATCCCTTTGGTGTTCTTTCTCTGGTCATGTTTTTTGAATTTGTAACCCAAACACTTTTCTATCATGATGTCTCACTATTTTATCATCTTTGGCCCTATTTTATCACTTCCTTCTGCTTCCCCTATCTTGATCGATTTTATAGATTCTGAAATTTCTTCGTCTGTTTTCTTGAATTTCATTTCGTAATAGTCTCTCCACATCGGTTTCTTTTGTTTCTTTTTAAGATCCATGCTGTTTTCCAAAATCTACTTTTACATCTTTTATATTCTGTTTCTACTGTTTTTCCAAATTCTTCCCAGCTTTTCTTCTTCGTTCATTTTATAATTTATTTTGCTTCATTTCTTTTCATTTGTGTGTCTTCCTTTTATGGTCTTGATATCCAAAATGTGTTCTCTGCTCTGTTTCCTCTTCCTTTCGTTGTATTTCTTTCTTTTCATCTTTGTACCTTAGGTTTGCTTTTGTTTTATTAGTCTTATCCTAGAAAAAGAATTATCAAGTAGAAGTTAAAATGGAAAAGAGAGACGCGTCATTGAAATGAGCGAAAACAAACTAGAAATATTGAAAGAAAAAAGGAAACTAAGAGAGAAGAATATTACATAAATGCCGAACTCACGTACAATGAAAGAGAAATGCAAAAGAGGCTGAGAGGTATGGCAGGGAAAGAGAAAAAACAAGGAAATTGTTAATGAATTCGGCTGTAAGATTAGTAATAAGGATCTAGCATAGTAAAGGATTATTATTGATAACATAGGGAACTAGAGTAAAAATTGTAAAAATGTAAATAGTGGTTATAGTGGGGATAGTAGGGATAGAGCTAGATATAAATATTATGGAAACATTAAATAATAAGTATTAAATTGATCAAATAAACTAATACATTTATGCAATTTATTTTCGAATACTGCGTTTCACAGGCTCTTACACCGGGCGACTCGCTTATTTTGAGACGACTGAATAATTCAGAAACCATTTATTTAATGTAGGGGAAAATTTATTGTAAGGCCCACTTACAATTTTGGAAGTGCCATCAATGTCTTTCAGGTGTTAAGTTAGCATTTAAAATAGAAGTATGTTACTGTTCACGAAAAATATCTTTTTCTGATTTTTTTCTTATTGAACAACTATTTGCAGATATAAACCAACAACACAGGAGTATGAAAGAAAGATTGTTATGTGCAGATGTATCAGTCTAGAAATTCTAAGAAAAACACATATTGCTCATGCACAATAGTGCATCGAAGTAAATGGACAATATTTTGAATATTTATTAAATTAATATGAGTTATTTTAAAGCAAACCTTACTTGTTTTCTTCCGTTTGATTTAATTATTTTACTAACGTTTATATCCGTAAAAGGTATTTATTTTTTGTGAACAATAATATACTTATTACAAAAAAAGATCGGTCTCCATTTGAAAAAACTAACTTAATACTCGAAAGAGGTTGATGGCATTTCCAAAATTATACGTGAACCGAACAATATATTTTCTCCGTTCATATGATACACATTTCTTCGATTAGATGAATGGTTTCTGAGTTATTCAGTCGTCTTAAGATGAATCCCTCGCTACAACCGATTTTTGTACTTCAGTATGGAAGAAATGGCATATTAAGGCTTCACAAATAAGAAACAATGTATTTTTAAAAACAATAAACTTGAAAGGTTTCTGTTGTACACATTTTAAATGATGTATATTGCAGTCATTATTTCAGTTAATATACTGTTCGAGATTTACAGCTGTCCTTTGCAATACATTCACGGTCCATTTAGGTTGAGAATTATATTCTCTAAGGCTACAAAACGAACGAATCTGTTTTTACTTCAACGATAAGCTTATCTCTTTCCGTATCATTTATTCCTCGATGTATTCCCGAGGTTCCCAGTAAACCAGTTTACATGTATACTTCATCATCTTCGAAGAATATAGATCTGCTTCATGAAATATTCTGTATTACGTCGCTCATACTTCATTAAATGTATTCAGGAAAAACATACATATACGTGCTCTCTCCTGCAATCGAGAGCAACCTTTCCAATAATACGGTACATTTCTCTAGGATTACGCTTTTTATTGAGGCGCAAGAGTCACTTTAGTGCCATCATCAAATATTAAAGGATAGCGCTCTCTTGCTATTCCCTCGAATGCCCTTCAAAGCATTCCTAACTGAAAGAGCTTTTCAGATTGTATGGCTTAATAATTCCAAAGCTCGTATTTACTTCTACACTCCTGCTGTTTAGAAAATATACTCTCTATAAATAAATATGGCTTATTACATTATTTACCACCGAAAGTACTTTTTATTCCTGTGTAGGTTGCCATAGCAATTATTACTGATGCTTATTGATGGTTATGGTACATTCTTGAGCTTTGTTATTTTTCAATCAAATTTGTTATCCGAGAGTGAATCTAATATATTAATATTAGATAAGCTTAATCAATGGGGGACGATGGTATACGCTTAGTAAAGGGCTAATTAATGTGTTAAAAAAGCTATTAATAAGTTTTAATAGCAACAATCGTAATTTTCGACCTGAGATTATGCACCGATATGGAATAAATTATTGTGAATACATATTTACAAAGAATAAAAGAATAACAATGTAATAATATGGCAAGCGAAGCAGAAAAGGAATTTCTTTTTTTGCAACAGTTTTATTTTATACATCAGTGTTATCCTCTTTAACGAAGCTTCATTCCTAACAGAGCTAGAGGCTTCAACTAGAATCACATGTAACTTCTTGGTTACATTCCTTCGGATTTTATTGATGACTTCCTCCTTTCAACTGGTTTTTAAATTTGGGAAATAGAAAAGTCACATGCACTGACATCATGCGAATAGGCGGGCTAAGAGATCACGGGAATTCCCTTTTTCATTAATAACTGAGTAATGCAAATGGTCGTAGTGGAGCATCCAAGCATCCGTAATGGCCAGTCTGACGCCAAGCACCCTATTTCTGAGCTTTTCAACGACTTCACTTGGTTGACAGTTTGTCTTGGAGACATAAATTCTTTGCGAATGATTCCCCTACTGTTAATTTTCGAGCTTTTTTAGGTCGAAGAAATTTATCAGTATGCCACTCGGTAATTTGACGTTCTTTTTCGGGAACCTACTAAAAGTCCAGTGATCACACAACTGCAGAAATCAGGGTAATTTTCGATTCTGTCAAGAAGGTCAAGGCACACGCCCTGATGGCCTTTCAGTTCAATCGTGAAGTTTTCTGGCACCATCTTGGCGCACACCTTCCTCATGCCAAAATCCTGGTTCATCCAGCTTAACATAAAATTTAATGGCACACCGTTGTTCCAAGTTTTGCTGTTTTCTTTTTTTTTTGTAACGTATTATACAACTTCACTCATCACTGACTGCTAGCAGTAGTATTACATTCGGACAAACGGAACGCATACAGGAGAGACTATCGTTCAAGCCACGTAAATTGGAAATCCGCAGTGTTGCCGGATTGCGCTCACAAAATCAAATTGATTCGAATTCAAGGGAGCGAATGATGTGGAGCGTTTGTAAGAAAAGCCAGTGATGTATACGTCGATTAGACTTTCTCCACAACTCTGAGCTCAAAAGTTTAAATTAATTTTAATAAACAAAATCGACAGGTCCAAATACTTTTGCCAACTGAGTATTGGTAAATAACTACTTCTTAAATTCTGTGTAGACATACATTAGGAAAGAAAGAATTCTCTGATGTCGACAAAGAGAACACAAAAAACCATTTCCTTTTGGTATATTTCAAAGTTTATAGAAAAGTTCTGGTTCAAGTAGTAAGAGAAATTTACTTATTTATAAGATTTTGTAATACGTTTTAGTGATTGTTTAAAAACTGAGTTTTAGTATTAAAAAAGGAACATTTTAAGTTTGCTTTTTGCACAATTCAATGAAAGTTACGCTAGATTACATTTCCCACGTATACATTGCTATACGACCAATGTTGATGACAATGACACTAATATTTTGTTAAACATTTACTTAAACTAGTGTGTCCATTATAGTTCAAAAGTGTTAAAAAATAATATTAATTTATTACAATGTGTTTACAAAATATACATTCATATGTGCAGTTCAAACAAGAGGTGTATTTTAAGATCCAACATCCATTTTCTGGCAAGTTTCTTTGCTAAGGATCGATTATTCATTTCTTATTTTCATACTTATAAATTGTTTCCAAACTTCTAACATCTAAACTAGAAGTAACTACTTGAGAGGATATTTATGATTCCATAACTGATCATCCTGCATAATTTACTGCACTGCTAACAATATGCCCCATTAGGAAATTGCTTTAAATCTACAGAATAAAATGAGAATGACAGTTTTGGTAAATATGTACCTTTTGTTGATCACAGATAGATACTTAACGTTTCAATAACATTTTGTTTATCCTCATCAGAATCTAAAATATAGAAGAATATAACTAT
This sequence comes from Oryctes borbonicus, assembly GCA_902654985.2. Lineage (NCBI taxonomy): Eukaryota > Metazoa > Arthropoda > Insecta > Coleoptera > Scarabaeidae > Oryctes > Oryctes borbonicus. Next base: position 5,168,558 of record LR736863.1, read on the forward strand.
ATAAGAACAAAGTCATTAAAACTAACACACATTAAGATTATTGAAATTAGTTGATTATGTTCTTTTATTGTGTTTTTATACTCTTTTTTTTTTAGTTTTAATAATATGATTAAAACTTATCGCCTTTGTTGATGGAAATTGCCAACTGGAGTAAGACTTACACAGTAAAATTACTCGTATACGCCAACATATTAGATACTATTAGGCACTTTATGAAGTAAGGCTAGCAAAGTTGAAACAAGAAAAAGTAATAACTTCTGTACATCCTCACAAAGCAAGAAGTGCAAGGACTTACATATCGAATCACTTCACTTTCCAAATTAACACTACCGTAACTTTGAGTTGAATATATTCAATATTTTCTGTGACGGTATTGGATTACTTCATACAAGAATTTTTCATATTCTTGATTCGAGTAGCAATGCCTCCATTTAAGGATATAAGCTAATTTTAAATGTTTGAATATAACAGCTTCAAAACAGTGAATTGAACATTTGAAGTTGAGTATATTGATTTTCTTTAATTACGAATACATTTTTATTTCTATACAGTACATTCGATTTTGCATGAACACTTAAGTATGAAACAGAACTATTCCCGGTGTGTTCCACACAATTTGCTTAAAGAATTCGGGAATTTCAAAATCCGTACTCATCGTAACAAGTGATGGAGGTTCTATATGTTCGTATGATCCGGAAACTGAGTAATAATTAACTGTTTGGGTGTTACCAAATGAACTGAATTCAACAAAAGTTGTTCGTTCACGAGGTACTTCTTGCTTCTTTCGTTGCCAGAAACGGGGCATCGAAAAACAGTTAATTCTGAATGGTATACCATCACCCTTCCTTTTGTTTCTGAATGTACAAAAAGTGCTTCGACAGTGCTTTTTATCACCACAAGAAGCTGTTGAGGCATTCGAAACTATGTTTTGGAGTGGACAATTGCTCCGAACACATGTGAAAGTGTAGAAATCTTAATCTTTTTTTTTTCATTACTTTTGTAAAAACGTAAAAGATATCCTCTGTATAGAGCACATACAAAAAACATCAGAAAAACAGGTATGCACCATTCATTATCTACAAGTGATATTTGAATAATAAGAACAATTTAACTTGATACAATGTATGCAACAATAATAAGCCAATATTTAGTATTCAAATTCAAAATTCAAAAATTATTTCGCTACATTAAGGATTAAATAATTTTATTATATTAGCGAAATTTACAAAATTGAAATTTTTAAATATCTTCCTTCAATTGTAACATTATAAACAAAACAACATATACAATTTAATATTAACCTTATCGGTATAAAGTTCTAGGCTGCGTTCGTATAGAGCACGGCAAAATTAGTGAAGAATTTGAAGACCAGTGATTTGGTAGCCTACCCTAAATTTATCTGTTCATATAAAATATGCGTTAGGGTTACTACCCGTCCTTGTTTCGGGAGAATTTTCATCGTTTATATTCTTTGTCCGCTTATCCTCGCCCAACAACAGAAATCTTGACAAGACAAGTTCTTCAATCTTTTATTAATAAATAAATAGTGATTCTTACAAAATTGATTAAAACTATTAGTAATGTAAAACAAATTTAACAGACAACTTTCCAGGCATTAACCTTAACGAGGACAAACCCGTACTGCCCTCGTCCATCACATACAAATGGAGGCAACCTTAATGTGTATAATTTCGCGTTACACTAATTTTGGGCTACCTCATGTGCATATAACCTACACACTGTTAGTTGGTAATTTCTTCAGAATAGTAATAATAATTTATTCACTTTTTGGAAAAAGAACACAAACTTCCAAGGGAAAAGTTAATGCGGTATACCTCTAGATATGTTCCCATTTCAACTTACATCGCAAGAAATAAATAGACATTTGTGTTTATGGGTAACATACTTGTATAAAAAATACGAATAGAATAGATATTTAAAATTATTACCTTTCGCAACATGTCCTCGAGAGAGTCCATGTCGGAGCTTCCGTTATTATTATTACTCGGTTGAACCATGTGAAATAAAAACTAATACCTAGCTGCTCAAGAGCTATGCATTAAATATCGTCGGTAAATTTCCAATATAATGAACTAAGTTGTTTAACTGCTGTCAATTAATGCTGATGCACACAGTTGTACACATTATATTAGTTTTCTTGCACGAACAATTCGATAAACTCACTTGCTCTTGTTACATTTTACAAGAAAGTTCGCACGTATACGTGTTACAATAAAAACCACCAAATTCACTTTGATCGGCACCTTCCGTACAATGAATCCTTGAAATTAAGAATACCAGTAACATAATATACACTCACATGTTGTACATATGTATACAGAAACACCTACTTACAGAATAGAAAATATTATGTAGGAGTATTGAATTGCAAAATCAATTCATTGCACATAGTCTAATGCGTACCATATATTTATCTGTAAATGAATGTATTATTGACATTGTTTACAATCAACGTGGACGTATTTCTAATTTCACGGCAAATCATGAACTCATGCGGAAATTATGTTACCAATGTTGAGAATGTTACTTAATAGGTTTACACGTTATATACACAGATAATCGCCTATATCGCCGTCATCTGTTTGAAATGTTCCGCTTTCCTTATCGCAGGTCACATGAATTTTTGGAAAATATTTTTTAATTTGATCTTACAATATGTATACAGGCAAAACAATTATGTGTTTTAGTAATGATTAATCGGTATTTAAACCATTTTAAACCACTATTGCTTGATTTTATTTCAAGGCTTCTGAGAAGTGGTTGGGTCGGCTTACTTTATTTCCATGATTTATGAATGAACAAATTACGTGTGCACGCAAACTTGCGTCATGCGAGTAGTTTATGAGAAATAATAACCGATTCGAATTTTGCCGCAAATACATCAGAAAAAAAGGAAAAATAAAATATGGTGGATGTTTCCGTTCCCTAAGGGAGTAATGTGTAAAATAATAAGATACGTCCAGCAATAATAGAACCTTGCAAGCGAACTCAAACATATCAAACAGTACAACGAGCAAAACAACACGTTAAAGAACATTTATTATGAATTTAGTCTATGGTGGAGAAAAATGTTAAACCTTTTCTTACTGTAGGAGATGTATATAGAGATTTTTTAAATGGATTGAGAAACGAGAAACATGAAATATTAGAATAAAAATATACATACTACCAACCGAAAATATTTTAAACTGGATGTATTTAGGGAAGAGTAAGACAAGTTGTTACAACATTGATTATGATGCATTAAAAAAAGGAGTAATTGCATTTAAAAAATTCAACGCTGCCACAAATGATTTCAAAAAGATTCAAAAAATGTAAACTAACATGCAGAGGTGAAATATGTAATAAAAAATACACCATTCCATTTAAAATAAAGTATTCCATGCTGGTATCCGGTATAACCGGAAAAGCAACCGTTTTGGAAATATTTTCATCGAATTCGCCAAAGGTTCTATTAAGTTGAGTTCAAATTTTCAAAAAAAAGGAATACTTTCAATGAATGATTTCAATCAATTACCCTGTATACGAGGCACCACAGCGGTCGTTAGGAGTTAATACATCGTTTTACTTTCAGTGACGACCAACATTAAAAAAAAAGACAACTCTTAAATTTCAACAAATACTTCGCTAAAATACTGAAAATGCAATAACTAAAATATAACTTGTATAGTATTTTATAATTAGATACTCAAACTTCTGAATTTTAAGATGCAACGGTGATAGGAGCTTCGATTGATGAATGAGGAAATAAGTACATATACATATATCAATATAAAAAGCTCAAAGCAGCGATACTTGTTGAAGATATCTGCCCGTGAAATCTGAAAGAAGATGTATAGATTGAAAAGTGATACATTGAAAGAAAGCACACAAAATGTTTGGAAATCTTACAATTAAAAAATTAAGGAAAGTATTAGGTATAACCAACATGATTAAATAAGAATTTTTAACCTTGTAACTTTAAACCACTCAACTACGAAATCAAAATGCAACTCACTCTACCTACTGTCTAAATGTTTTGCTTAAATAAAATAAATATTACTAAATATTGCTGAATTATTTTTCATCAGATGTGAAATTAAAAATTTATGGTGCAAGGATGTTGATTAATGTTAACTATTTGAAGAAATCGAGGTGTAGTGATGCAAAGTATTGCTGGTGTGAATGGCAATACATTGATTTGTGTTTTAGTTACAATCATACATAAACAATACGATGTTTAAGCAACATAGGCTGATTAATTTTCGAACCTCACCACTGGGATCTCACTTATTATTAAGTTAGGTGGTGGGTTTAAATTTGGCAAAGTTGCTAAATTTTGTGATGTCCGCAATTAAAAAAAAAAAACGAAAGATGCTTATTTTTTCCCTTTACCTCTATACTGAAAAAAAACGAATTCAATAAATCATAAGCTGAACGGCAAACAACGGTGTGAATTGCAAGATAGAGCGACGCTCATAACGCCGGGTAGACATAGCTTTTGTCGTGAGTGATTGCATCAATACCATGAACTATATTTGCATTATTTTGGTTAAAAATAATTTTAACAAAACACAACAATTTGAGACTGATTAGCACACGTTCAATATATTTTTTTAATAAAATCAACAAAAATACATTCTGCTCAGAAAAAGGTGCAAATACAGTATCAACATAAGCTACCATTAACATTGTTTAATTCGATTAATGAAACTGTCAAATTGAACTTTATTTGTTACAAGTTTATTAAATTAATTACCGTTTGTAACGCATTTAGAAAAAGAACTGTAAAATAAAATGGTTCATATGACTGAAAACGAAAGAATTTCAAGATCTATGGTTAACAGAATAGTACAAAAATTGGAAATCGGAAGTGTTAAAGATTTACCTCGACAAGTCGAAGAAAATGCAGAATTGAAACAAAAAATAGTCTGTACCTTTGTAATCGGAGAGACATAGTGTGAGGTACCATTTTACTCGGAAAAAGTGAGATTACAATTTAAAACAGACATTATAACGTCATAGCCATAAAACGGGAAATGAAAGGAAAACATTTTTGCGTCAAATTAATAACAAAGTTACTAATATTGTGCCAATTGCCCTATACTCCGAATATAAGGTTTCATTACGTTATACTGGGTATTTGAAAAGCTAAGATAAATTTTATTCTAAAAACACGATAAACTTAATAACCCGCATATGTTGTTGTAAACTTCCGCGTTCGTTGTTTTCTTTTAAAGAATTTGGGTTTCCGGTTTGAAACCGCATCGTAATTGCCGCGTCGCTGCTGTACGAAGATTCTTCGTATAACAGCGACGCAACATGCGGCAGCCCAGAAGAAACTCCATACAATTGAGAGCGAAACGTCGGCATTCTCATGCATTACGACGAGGTTTCAACCCGGAAAGCCAAATTCCTTAATAACCCGTATTTTGATAAATAATGAATACTTAATCCTTTTGATACTATCACGTGTTTAGGAAGTTTTTACTTTGATATCAACTGCAATTTGCTGCGTTGCATTTATACAGGGTAAGTCAAAATGGAAATTTATGATTTTCTAATTTTTTTCAAGTGGACACCCATGAAAGTAGAAGAGGTACATTACGTATTATCATTTTTATTGAGCATTTCCTATAACTAAATTCATTAGTTGAGGAGATATTTCAAATTATTAGAAAAAAAATTATTTATAGAAATTATATCAACATATCATATTATCCGTGAAATACTTCTTGCAATTAGCTTGTTAAGTAGCGAACTGCAAAATTTAATTAGATTTTTTATTAGATTATTTTATTAGATCATTTTATTAGATATTATATATATAATATATAATATTATATATATGTATAATATATATATATAATATTTTATTAGATTAGATCAAAAGAAAGATCATCATTTGAAAAAAATTAGAAAATTGTAAATTTTCATTTTGACTTATCTTGTATAAATGCAATTCATGAAGAAGCAAATTGCAGTTGATATCAAAGTAAGACTATATTCCCAAACTCGTGGTAGTATTGAAAGAAGTAAGTATTCATTAATTATCATTATCAAATACCCAGTATAACGTAATGAAACCCTGTATTGGGAATAGGAAGAAGTTGAGCTTAAACAAAATTTAAGTTAATGTATAAGGTACTCCATTAAAAAAGATATAAGTTAGGTTTCCCTGAATTCACCCTGAATAATTTTAAAGTGTAGGAATCCCCACAATTTTTATGAAAAACTATTTTTGATCTCTCTTAACATCAAAGATATCAAGCTTTACCATATTATTGCGATACCCTATAATACCCGTTAATAGAGCAAAAAAAAACTGGAAGGGTATAAACCACTTTGTGTACTTCACACATCTTTTCATATTATGTTTTATATTTCCATATAATTTCTATTGTACGTAGTAAGATCCAGTGAAGACATCGAGAAGTAAATCAAATTGGACACAAGAAACTTTACTTTCTGGGTAGATTGTTATGCTAGTAGATAATTTGTACAAACCCGGCAAATATTTTTGACGGTGTGCAAAGAAAGCTAACCATATCTTCAATCTAGAGAAAAAAAAAAGTTCGATGATATAAGGAGCTTTCATAGGTTTCAAATCATGCTAACGAAATCATCAAATTTTGTTTCCAATTCTCGAAATGTTCTTCTTGATAAGTGGATACAATGACGAGCAAGTACTGATATTGAGGTGAAATGTTTTCCTCCATCAGAATAGCGCCCCAACTTTCAACAGCTATGTGATAAAATTTTTTTTGCAAGAACTTCGTCGTGAATATACCAAGCCTTTAGAAGGTTATGTTGAAAAATAAAATTGTTACAAACATATAAATTATTTCTTTCTATGTTAGGGGAGTAATAGTTGTTGTAATGTTACTTGTAATCTACTGGAAAAGGTATAACAATTAATACAAGAAAATGATTCCACATATATACTACAGTCAAATAATTTACTTCGATCATCTGAGTTAGCCGATTCTAATCTTATTAGAATATATTCCCCGTATGTGTAACCCACACATTGTTTTACTAATGTTTCGTCCAACTACCTCGACCTAATTAATGCTAAGGTTATATGCGACAATCCCACGTTTGATTTTTCGGAAGTTGTACCTATTAGACGTGTGCATAAATTTTCCTTTCATTATCTGACGTTGGTGAGATATTGGTAGTACCATTAACATTAAAAAGCCCACACAAATTTAATTTGTTTTCGATTAATTTTCACTGTCTCTCTATATACCTCTACCTCTTTCTCTTCAATTGGTATATCCTAATGTTACAACTATCAATTTCTGATGTTAAATAATAAGGCCAAATGAACGAAATTTTGAACTAGATATTGTTGACTGACTGACTCAAATCAGTTAGTGTGCCTACTTAGGTCTGTTACTTAACAGACCTGGAGATCTCTCATCAAAGTAAGGACGAAACTTCGACAGAAGCTACGACAGCGACGCGGCTCCAAGCCGCAAACCGAGAGTTTAGTGTTATTGATGACCGCGGAAGCCTACGTAATACATATGACGATAATTGATTGGCCAAACAGAAGTAATATGTTTCATATGAATTTACTTTAGATAGAATACTTTTGTATTATTGCATTTTAGAATTGTACTTCTATATTATGTTATGCGCATAAGTATCATCGATTTTGTGCTATAGATCGTCAATATATTATACTAATTTATATATTGAATATATATATATATATATATATATATATATATATATATATTGAAAAGAATACTTGAAATATCAAGCAATATTGTTGGTGTATAGTAAGTAAGGAGAAAGTGTTTAGAAATTAGACGCTTCCTGCTCAAGTAAGAATCAGTATCATGTGTGTTATTTAGTTTGAAAAATTACATTTGTTTAGTGATGGATTAAATTAAACGCCAGCATGTTTTAAAACTATTTTAAAATCTTGTTAATAATGAAATGTTTATAGTTAAGACAACTTGCAATTACATTTGATAAATAAATTTGAGATAACAATGCATTAATTTGAGTGACTAAACCTTTTTCAAGGTAAACTCCCGATAATTGCCAAATATTGACGTATTTTTGTTCATAGAAGCATAACGTATGGACTCCAATAATTATATGATAAATTATTCTGAACACAATATATTGTTTTCATAATTTGGAATTTCCAAATAAAAGTAATTTTCTTTTGGGTAAAAAAAATATTACCTCAACCTATATCTAATCAATAACGGAACATAATAAACGAAATTAAACCAAAGGAATAATGGAGCTAAATGTGTGTTTGTATGCATATAGCAATAAAAAAAATGTTTCATGTTAAAATCACAAGTTTTCTATTGCATACAAATGTGACCATTAGCTTGACTGTGTTTGTTTCCACAAAAACGAGTATCGTAAACTTATTTGCTATTCATTTGGTGAACAGTATTATGCTCTTTTTTATAGATAAAATCGCAGTCTAGTCTGTCCTTAAATAAACAGTCCTATTACAATAAATTTGTAGCGTGTAAACTATGCCGGCCGATAAATTCCTATGGGATAAATAATCGTTCTGTTGCGTAGACCTTCCATCTGTAGATGGTAAATATTGATTACAAGCGACCCACATTTTGTCAGCGTCGAGACGCCCTTCTCCGATCGGACAACAGCAACCCTCGCCCTTCTTTTTTCCCTTTTAACCCTATCATGCACAAAACTCACCCTCGTTAACGTTATAAGAATAAAAATAAACATATTCGTGAACATCGAAAGCAATTTTCAGCTCATTCAGAATACATTAACCCCCTTTGAAAATCAAACCCTTTTGAAATTGTGTCAACAACTGGAACGCGCAACATGAATAACATCCAATTTTTGAATGCCTTGTTCAATAACATCTAAAACCTTTGCTAAATATAGTTTTACACGAGTTGAAAGCTGCTGGCGTAGATACGCTTTGTAAGGAAAATGATTTACAGGTATGTTTAAAGAAAGTATCTAGTTTTAAAAATAAATGTAAATTTGTATTATGGTCCACAAAAGAAAAAAATATAATAATTGGCAAATTTTATTTTCTTTTCCCTAAAATTTTTCACACAAAATATTTAGGGTAAATTACAGTAGGACTAAATTATACCTAATGATCAGAACGTTTCTGCTCATTTCCTAACTTTAAACGAAGCAAACAGTTATGAAGGTTTTTGCATAGCATTTTCACATGATTTCTAAAACGAAAGAATCAATTTTCATTTTTTGGTAGTTTTAAAACAAATCTAATGTAGGCAACATTGCGAATGCATTTCAAACTACTTCAAAGGTGAAAAACATATATTAGCCAGATATTAGCCAAAATGCACTTAAACTACTTTCTGTTGTCGAATTTTGTCCAACATTTAAGACATGTACTTACTTGTTACATAACCACTAAACTCAAATGTTTTCTAGAATACGCGGTGTAGTACGTAAATGTAAAGTTTTTAATTAATAATAATATTTAGGAACATAGTTTTTATTGCAATTGCTGCGAACGAAAATCAAAAACATGACAAAATTAGATCTATGTATCACTGGTGGCGTGTGATGACGTAAATGCGAAGGCGCGGACAGCGATTCGATTCTCTTGTGTATACACTGTACTTTGCAACAACGGAAATATACGAGGAAATGGAGTCGTTGTTCACGTCCTCCCGTTTACGTCATCACACACGGTTACATATGCCGTACAAACATAAATCTAATTTTGTCATGTGCTAACCTACACTATATTAAAACACCAAGGAGTATGGCGGTCGTTAGGAACTAACACATGGATGTAATGACCAAAGTTTCAAAACGAAAATTCCAAACTCTTTTAAATTTCACCAATATTTCGCTTTTATTTTAAAGGCCGTGCTACTAAATTAAAAGAAATAGTAACAATTAACTTAAAATGAGTTTAAAGTAGTGAAAATATCAAGATTTAGCGAGGCACATCATAGAAATTTTGACTAATGAATGAGGCTGTATTTTGTGTTGCTCATACTATTCCAGCATAATGGTTTTAGATTTAGATTTCTAGGTTTTTCGATCATTTTAAGAATTATTTAAGGATTTTGAGCAGAATTAACATGTATTTAGTTTTCATTCTTGACTGTTTCAAATTGTCTGCGCCATTTTGTCATTGAAAATTAAGACTCGCTAGATTCACTAGTTGTTTGTTTTGTATAGGTTTTTTGATAAAACTATTCCAGTCCAAGGGTTTGTCATAGAACCAACTGGTAAATAAAAAAAATTAAAACATTTATAAAATATTTTAGAGATCTTGAAGTTGCCATAAAGGAGCGTAACTTATAATTTAATTCCTTTTATTATTTTCTTTAATAAGTTTAGTTAACAATATTTTATCGCATAAAAATTTCCGTAACCTTAGTGAATGTCAAGCGATTTTCAGTCACTTGGGGTCATTGTGAAGAGAGTATCAAGTAGACTAAGACGGTAACCAATAGGGTTTGCTTTGTTGTTTTAAATGGAATCTAAATGGCGGTACGTACCGGTTTGTCTTATTTATGCGATTTTCCCGAAAAATTAGAAAAGTGGAATAGTATAGCCAGTCCAAAAAAATGGGAATGTGATGGCCGATGAACATGTGGAAAGAAACTAGTATCTTTTGCCGTTTCAAAGGTATTTCGTGAATTTTCTTAGATTTTGACTCACCCTGCAAACTATAAGTACTTACAGAAAGGAACAACTAAAAAGGCACATCGTGTTCGTTTTTAAAATGATTATATTAACTGATATATTTATTGTAACAATGAGCTATGTTTATCAAATGAAGCTTGTTCGTCAATATAATAAACACCTGTTTATTAATTTACTATGTGAGAAGCGAAACAAATTTTAGGGATGTTTCAATGTTTTATATCAATAAATCAGTTTATAGTGTTATAGGATATGTTGTTATGCTAATTTTAATAAAAAGATTGTTAAATTAACGTATTTTTTATTAATGTATTTATGTACCTTCTTCGATCAGTGCATCCAAACCATAATAATTTTATTTTTCGCCCTTATATGACCGGCCACCAGTCTTAATGAGTCACCCTATACGGTTTTCGGCTCTCGGTTTCTCCCTGCTTATACGATAAAAGTGCATAAATGTTAAAGAGGAGAGTTTTAGCTAAGTTAGTTTATGGCAAAGAGCATGCTACAAGTTTTGTCCTTCTTGACAAAAATATTACACATTTTAAATGTGTAAAGTATTTAGCTTTTTTGTGACATTCGGTTACTTTTCAAGTATTACTGTTTTAGATATAAGTAAATTAACTAATTATTATTATTAATTTGAAATCTAAAATGTCTAGAAAAGATTGCAACTGAAGCTAAACTCTAAGAATAATATGAGAGTTAAGAAAATGGTACAACGTTTAGGCTTATCTAGAACGTTTTGGCTCATTTAGCTGTAACTGCCGTTTCTAGAAATCGCAATCTAAAGAGACAATCTAAGAGGTTACTGAATCCATGTTGTTTTAAGTAACGATGAAAGTTCGATGTAATTCTACTTTTTTGAAAATAAAGTAATATTTAGAGTATAGAAATGCCAGAAAAAATTAATTAAATATATAATTTATTATTCTATCTCATTCAACATTTAAAATAAAATCAGTACTGCACTGTAGAAGGACAGAAGGAAAGAACACCGAAGCAAAAAATGTAAATCACATTTTACCCACACTATATTTTCATAACATACGTTATTAAAAGGGAAAGAAAAATCGAATACGAACGAAAAAGAAAGGTATAGAAGTATGGGAGGCTGAAGGCAATAACGAAGGTCGTGCGATGATGATCGTCCACCTATCCATCTTTAGGTGAACGCGCGCTGTCGTCCCGTGTTTGCCTAAATTTGAATTTCAAATCCATAATATATAGGAAATCGTTTTTACTGCATCATCTGCATCGGAATATATGTATTCGACGCACACGTTTTATTTATTTCCCTCTTTCTTTCGCGAACATCGGAAGACATTATAGGGCTTTTTTTCTCGTTTTCCAGCCGAGCAAGAATGTTATTTCTTCCCATACGTTACTCGTGTGCAGTGTTGAATGATTTGTTTTCATTGCGAGTACTAAGATTATTGAATATCAAAAGTTGTATGTATACTAGCCCGTTATACAAATTATTTTCGCCTTAGAAGATACATGGCAAGTTCTTCTTTTTGAAGATTAAAGGGAAGTTGAAATCCAAAGACGATAGTTTTCAAAAATTTGACAAATCACTCATTCTATACCTACGCTCTCTATACACAATTCGTTGTGTGATAGAAGCAATATGTATAACTAACACATACCAGGATTTATATGATTTTAAACAAGGTTAAATAATACTAAAGTTGAGTAAATTGTATTAATTGGTATTGAATAAAGGCATTCCGTTTATCGCTCTTTCCAAATAGCGGGGCACTGTTTATAAATAGTTGTTTAAAGTAATTTACAAAGAAATTTTAAATGACGACAATTTCATATACAGATACATATTTGGAACGTTGGATATTTAGAAATTACAGAAATTTACAACGCTATAACTGAACAGATTTGATAATGATTGACAGTTGCTGAAGTCACCTAGGTTAATGAATTGGATCATGAAGGTGTAAAGCTGCGTTTACACCTGGCAAGTTTACATATTTTCAAGTTTACTAGCTCAGTAATAAAGAAAATGGCTGCAAGTGCGTGTAAACTGTTCTTATTGTTTTTAACTTTGTTTTTAGTATGTCCCTTCAATGTTTTCAAATCGTTTAATAATATTTCGAATGCGTTATTTCGGTTTAATTTATTCATGTGTTCTTTTAACAGTATATTCATATTTTTCATAAATGCTTAAAAATAAAATTATTTCATTTGCCTCCCACATCATTATAAAATAAAAATCTTACTTTATCCAGACACGTTTAACACGAAAATAAATACAAATAGTCGGCAAGTAAACTATCCGATTCTTCAATAAGTCATTAACTGAAAATTAGCAAACCTTGCCGAGTGTAAATGTAGCTTTAGATAGCTATCAGCTAGAGAGATACTGACCATTATGTAAGAAAAAATGTGGCAATATTTATAGATGTTTATTTTATGATCATATTATCTTATGTTATTTTTTGTCTTCAAAAATAGTGCTGACATTTTTTGAAGCATAAGTTGAGTTTAAAAATTAGTTTGGAGAAAACCTTTTTTGGCATTTAACATTTCAGATCTACTTCTGTTAAACTCGGTTCATACTTAAGAAAATGCTAACATTATTTTTAGTTCGTAGTAGTCCCCTGCATCGACCATTATGAAAAGGTCACACTTAATTCTGATAGGACTCCCTGGTCAAAATTATTCCATACAGAAAAACAGTAGAATTCGCGAGTAGTATCCTTAAAGGCTTAGAACAGAATTGACTTCTGTCTTTCTTCTAATTGATAGTACAAATAGAAATCGTAAGAGTTTAAATTAAATCACCGATTTGTTAAATTCTTGCAAACGCTAAAGTGGCATTATATTATAGTACTGAAAATTTAAATACGAAATTAACACATCTTACATGAATTTGTAATTAATATTAAGATTAAAGCCAACAGAAACAAATTTGAATGCCAAAAGAGTATAAAAATGTGTTGATGCTTAATTTAAACGCCATCCATGGCTTAATTTTAAAATTGTTACATTAAATGTTTTCAAAATTATTGCCTAAAAACCTCAAAACTTTTCAGTATAAATTTTAGCATTTTACTAAAATTCCTTCGTAGATAATAGCTTTTAAATTTAGCTCCAAGTTCCAAGGCTTGCGTTTTGTTGAAGAATACTGTTAGTGGAATTAAGCGGAATTTTCAATTTTCAATCACATTATTTTCGCTTGGCTCTCAAACCTACTACTCAATAAACTAGGATCATTACCACAGCGTTCCCTATTCGAACATTGAGAAATTTTCCGTGTTCACAACAACACAGGTTAATTATGGAGTATGGTCACAACATCATGATTTACATTTTAATTTAAAGTTTTAAACAATAATTCCTTTTTTGAGTAAAGAAAAGTTTTCAAATAAAAAATATTCGGAGATAATTACCGCATAACACAAAACTATACTCATAAGTACACAAGATGTTTGGTTTACGCTAGGCATGATATAGGTTGGATATTTTATATAAAACACCCGTATAGCATTACCTGGATGCCTCAACTCAACGTATGTTACCTATCTTATTAATATATCACAGTTGATTCTTTAATATTTCCTATACCCCTACAAAGCTTTTCAGATAATTGAATAATTTGAGATTTTTGTGAAATGCGTAACGAGATATCGTCATCGATAACCAGGTTTTACTGAGTTTATTTGAACTGTTTTAAATAGAAGATACTGTATATTTTTACAAAACCTAACAGGGAAGCCCATCCAGAATTTTTTTCATAAGCATTTCACTGTGTCCTTCTTCAGTAAAGGATGTTTTCGACACAATTCCACAATCTACTCAAAGCAACCAGCATGTTCACACATCATACATATTCTTTAACAAGTCAGCAAGCGCAAATAATAAAAGTAAGCAGACAAATAATCAAAAGAAGAATGTTAAAACAGCTTCCTTATGGTATTGACGGAATCGTTTACGCCAATCGCAATACATGGAGAGAAAAATATACTACCCATGGGCATGTTTCTGCCTACCCGGCGTCATCAATGTTTTTCTAGGCATTCTTTGATGTGTTTTGTTATACATATTGGTAAGCTTGCAGGAATCGTCTGCATGTGCAGCTTTTCAAAGGGCTACGGCACACGCCATCTCGAAAAAAAAACTGCTCGAGGGAATCAACAAAATATAAGGAATCGTATTACAGTTTGTATGAAGAAAATACGTTTTTGTAGGCATAAATTAAATGTTACACGTTAACCTTAAAAAATATCTTTAGAAAAAACAAAAATTTGTGCTATTTCATCACACATCATTTTAGCACAAAACTTATCTGCACAGCTTTATATTTAATTTATTAAAGGTCAACGTAATTTAAGTATAGGGAAAAATATTCGGAAAAAATATATAGGCTGTTTCATAAAAAAATTGAAATAACATGAATCAAACCTAGCAATGATTTCTATGGCCAGCTTGTAGACGCTAATGTCTCGATTTATTATCTAAAACTCCCAGAAATACTCAACCGAATGAAATTTGAATCACCGCTTTACTGCGTAAAGCGTTAACGATATTGGCCATTAAGAAAACAGTTGTTGAAATTATCTCAATTATCTTGAAAGCTAAGATAGACAGGTATAAGGAATATCGACAAGAGTTGACATAAGTTGAAGTGGATACAGGATATTCCGTTTAAAAAACCAAACTCGTATCAAATATTTGTTATTGGAAAATTTCTATTCAAATCAAAAGCCATTTTTGAAGCCATCTGAGTTATATCTAAAGCGCCATTGTTAGATGCAAGATTTGGCTTTGCCAAGCTTAGAACTCAAGGAAATGAACAATTTAGAAAATAGGTAAATTACTAAAATGTTAATAAGTGTATGGATACATGTAATAAAAATACCATGAATTTTCGTTGCAAAACTAAATTTAGTTTTTACACATAGAAGAATATATTTATTTCCACCGAAAAACCCGTTGCGTTTGGCATTCCGTAAAAACACCATATTTTGTCCATATTTATCCGAGGCTGATTTTCGTTTCATTCAGCGTAATTAAACCCATCAATATTCATCAAACATCCACAGATCATAACACGAAAGCAAACAAAACCGATTCGAATTCGCGTACTTATCAACACCGCCGACACAATAAAACTAATTAGTTCGGCCATTTATTTTTAATTATTGGAAGGCGATTAAATTCTGCGGTGAAACAGCCAAACCAGTTGGAAATTGAAAAACGAGAGCACAATGACGCCACCCTCCCTAACCACTACTTCAGCGATATCATCCAGTCGATAGCGATTTTTTAATGAATTAAATTTGCATCGATAAAATAAATCAACCTCCGCTTCTCTCGCAAAGGACGACAGTCTCGGCGTAGTCCAATGAATATTGAAACGTTTTCCCCGCAAGCTTTTGTCGAATATACCAAGTTCTGACTGGTGTTTGTTTTTGTTTAATTTTACTACCGTTTCAGTGGGAGGTTAAAAAAAATTTTTGCTTCAATAAATAGAAGGTCGGTTACTTACGTTGCAGTACCACTTTGATGACCGATTAGTACCCGACTATTATTGAGTAGGTATGTACTTTGAATATTTGAGTGTAGTGAAATTTGAAGACAGCATTTAGAATATTCAATATATAAGATAAATCGCATGTTTAATTTGAAATTAAAATGCTTAAATAAATATTTATTTACTATGGTTAAGGTATAACGTACAAAAGCATATTTTATATAAATCTAAGTAATCGAAAATTTGCGGTGTTGAAGTTGTGTACAACGTGCAAACAAACTCTCTCTGTGTAGATTACGAAATTTACACTGGTTTACAGTAAGTGTATCTAAGACACTATGCTATTTAGACTTAATATCTAGTGTTGTCCTTGTCTGGAGATTTCTTTCGTTTAGTGCGGTGATGGCCCAACGGGGAGTATAAGCTTTAAAAATTTGTCATAGCTTCAAGAGCCTTTTAGTGTATAAATTGTTCAAAGAACTCTAAAGAACTGTTTAACGAGAACAATTTAAATATCACATTGCCTGTAAAAGTCAATAACTGACTAGCTATTACGAGCCGCGAATAGAGTCAAAATGTTTCAAATTTTGCCATGTGTTCATAATATTATTGGGTGCCTTGTAAACTATGACCAAATTTATCTATACCATATTTATTTAAAGGTTTCAGCTAATCAGTTAATTTAACAGAATAAAACATGTTTCTCAAAATAATTGAGAAATGCTTATAGTTACATATGGGAACAATAGCGCGAAGTACAATTACTTCAATAAGACGAGAACTTAAATTTAAAACTGTTCATACGTTGAAATCGATTTATTAAGGTGTAAATTTTACTACATTGGACCTATTCAGATATTGGTGATTCTAGCTTTTGGTAAAACAAGGTATATAAATATAGGTGTACTATCTCGAAATGAAGTAGATGTTTGTAAAAACCTTTTGCACCAATTTTTTTGTGAAACTGCTGGAACTTTGTGTATAATGTAACTGCAATTCCGAATGTTTTCTTAATGCATATATAAAGTTTTCAAGGGTTTACATGTTGAAACTTAACTGGAGCATATGAGACTAGCGAACAAGCTGCCTCCACTCTAGGTACTCGGCATGTGTGTTACTGCCTTGAGTGCGTCCTTGGATTAACGCATGGATAGACAAAGCAGACAAATACTTATTAAATTTAAATACAAGTAGTCCGATCTTGTAAAAACACTTACACACTAAGCATTAGCATAATTTATTACCCTGAGCACAACCCTCTTATCGCATCTCCTATACTATAATACACTTTACTAATTGACAAAATTCTCTTCTTGAAAATTTCCAAGATCTATTTTATTCTTCGGCAATAGAATTATTTGTATAAATTACTTGCTATTTATGCGTGGCTAAACCCCAAAAGGTGAAATTTCGACTCCATAATCTTCCGTCTATCTTGCTTATCATACTGTATCATCATAACATACTGTAAATGGAGTTTAAAGTTAACTGGCACGGTGTTAATAATCAATTTGCTGCATGGTAAAAAAATTCTCTCACATTTGCTGAATATCAATAGATGGGCCTAAATTTATGTTAACCAATCTCTTAGGGAATTTTCAGCCGAAAACATTTCAACAAAAATACGCATCAGGTCTTACGTTTGCAAATTCATTTAATAAAATGCTCTGAAAGTGATATCTACACTTATTTTGAGAGATCTGGTATAGAGCAAACACTGAAAATGAAAAACATTTTAATTTGTTCAATATTAGAATTATTAAAAAATTGCAAACTGTGGTGCGAAATGGAAGTATGCAATTAAATCCTTATATTTTAAACATAAGTATTATTGGAAATTTCTTTTGATAGCACATAATCTGGATTTCTTTGTAAAACCGCATTAATTTTGTTCCGTATCTTTTCGCCAATCGATTCCTTTCTACTTTTTAAATTACTAAACAATGATTCCAAGTGTTGAAGGAATTCGGTTAATTTTAAATTTTTGTTTTCTAGAAACTTGGTCGTTTTTGTTACGCTTGAGAAATGTTTATTAATAAATTCTAATTACTCGACTAAATCTTTTTTTACAATTAATGCTTGGACTGCTGGAACACTGGAAGCAGCTCGTTTTAACTTTAATACGAAAGGTTTTAAAATGCGAAAGTGTATAAAAAAATGCAGTCATGTACCCTATCGTGTTAATACAGGTTCTGGCGGCAAAGGTATATTCGGGCACATTTCTTTAGATAACTTTATCCTAGTTTGGTGCTTTCAATAAAATCTTTTTAAATGAGTTAATTAATGAATTTACATCGGGAAATTCTTCACGAATAAGTTCAGCAAGGTGATGTATTCCATGCACAACATATATTAAATGTAACATGTTTGGAAAACGCCTTTTAAGCTCGTTACCTGTTTTTAACATTACACTTGCAGAATCTGAGAAAAAGAGTAGAGTTTTTTAGCAGTCGTCACCAGCTACATGTTTTACGCTGTTAATGATAATGTCGGTAATATCGTTTGCAGTGACACGCAGTCTGATTTATGTAGCTACTAAAAATGAAATTGGAGGATTTTTCGTATGCAAGGTGCCAACCATTACAGTAACAAGACACCTTCCTTTAATATCCGGCGTTTCATCTGCGCTTATCCAGAGATAATTTTCACCTAGTTTTGACCTGATTTGATTTATTGTTTTGTCGAATTGCTTAGGTACATAATATTTTCTAATTGTCGATGGATGGGGAATATCTTGGTTGGTATATTTTTTAAGAAACCCACGGAAAAGTGGATCCTGTAATTTATTTAATATGATATTGGCACCAAGAAAAGCTCCGCATAAATCAATTACAAATTTATCATGTGAAATACCTCTTTGGTATTCATTATGCCTCGTGCCGCTTCAGAGTATATTCGGCTGTGAATCCTAATTTCGCAGAACAAATGGTGCAAAGCACTTCTTTTTGGTTAATGACAGTGAAAATGGTGCCATATTCTGAAACAATGCTTGACATTCTCGACATTGTTGGAAAATGATAAACTAAGAACTATCTTGTAAGTGGAATTTTGTCTCAAAATATACTAATTTTCTCAAGATGGCCTAATTCACAGTATTTCTTGTTACAATACTTAAATCAAACCTTCAATTCATAGTATTTCCCGTTTTTGGCTTTGGCGAAATAGGACAGGTTACATGAACCACTACTTTATAACACTTTGTCTGTTTTCTCAAATAAATATGACACTACTTTTACTAAAAAAGATCGACTAAATAAAAAAAAACAGAATATTGCTTTCTTGAATGCAAATGCAATGAAGCGAGGTGTAAGTTAAGCAAATCTTTTTTCGACGTAACCCCGACTTTCATCAATAGGATTATAGGATTCCATTTAATTAAACTATCTTTTCAACAAATATAATAGGATTTTCTTTCAATGCGATTTCCCTACGTTTCTCATTTTTCACATTACTCCCTTCGCGTTTCCTTGGCGAAACCACCATTCTAGTAATTTGGGAAAATCTCCGAGAAAGCGATTGCGGGGCGTAGTAAATTGGTTTTATTAATGATGTTTGCTTAGTTTACAGGTAGGGAAAGATAACGAAGGGACGTATGTAGCTGTTCAAGTTTGTTTTTCAGCAAGGCACGTACTTGACTCCCAACGCACTACTCGTCCTTTTGATCTAATTGTCACGGAAGTGATTGCCAACAGTTACTATTGCGTAGTGCTTGTAATGGGTTAGTTAATAATTAACAACCGTATATATATATATATGCGGTAAGTATCGTTTATTCAAGGAAATGTTCTTTTATCGCTTAAGAAGAATTTATTGTAATTTAGGTATACGAACTTCCATTTCAATGATTAATATCAAAACAAACCTGTCTGTCTTTACTTTTACGCACCTACATAATTCAATTTATTTCGTTATCTTGAACTACGATACATTTCGCTAGTGCATGTAGTAGCACAAATTTCATATAAAAGCGACTAAAAAAGTCTACAGAATTAGGCAACAGAGCCTAAATTCATTGTGAAGATAAACATATTGGAATACACTATCTAAAAGTTGTCTACTGCAGGTTACATCATGGTATCAGAACAACATATTTTTTAAGTGGTTGAATTTCCCGATTTCGGGGTACAGCGCCCCCAAAGATTTTCACAACTTTTAGATTTTTGTAAATATTTCGATAATTATATATATTATTAGTATTATTACATACTCAAGTACGACGCAAATTATTTTCGGAAAAAATAAACAACGGGGGACCGGGGTACGCTACATCTCCCAGATTATTATTTTTTTTATTTTTTAATATTAATATAGTTTGAAGTATATATGATACTGTTTCAGTCTCTACAGCTTCATCGAAATCTTAATTTTCGGGTTGCCGGTGTTCTCTTGTAAGTAAAAGTAATTGTGAACATTTATATTATAGATCTTGCCTTTAAAGACTTCAAACACTTTCAGGGTCAGAAATAGTTTCCAGATTGCTTCTAAAATTAATACCTTTCAATTACCTGCTGGCTTCGTATTGGCGTCTTTTGACGTTGTTTCTCTTTTCGCGAACTTAACTTAGTACTTAATACTTACTACTATTAACAGGCAACTTCTATTTGACATCAGAACATTAGTCCATTACCTTACCTCCGTTTTCAGAAATATTAACCCTTTTATTTAAGTCCATTTATTTTTGCTTTGACAATCAGTTCTTTTCTATTTTATTGCTGAAATCGCGATTGATGCTTTATCCCACCGCATTAAGGATTCAGTTGATTTTAATCTTCCAATATGTGGACGACCTTTTGGTTGACAAGATGGATGTATTTAATAGCTTTAATAACAAGCGAAAATTTACTGTAAAAACTGAATGTAAACAAAGTGTTCCTTTTCTCGACACCACAGTTTTCAGAGATTTGGATAGCTATACTGAAGTAGATTGGTATTGTAAATCAAGTGGTTTAGGTCGTTACCTTAATTTTAAATCTTGTCACGCCTTCAAACACAAAATCAACCTAATTCAAGCATTAAAACACTGGATTTTAAATATTTCATACCTTAGTTGCCACTAAAAGAGCTTTAAATTACTCCTTGATATATTGGGAAAAAACATCCAAATTCACTTGGCAGTAACATACTACATTCCTCTCCTAGACAGAACAATGATATTGTGAGTAACCCTGATTCTGAAACTAACCAATCTCAGACAGAATAATATCACATTTTCATTGTTCCGGAGACTTCAATATATTCCAAATCTTAGCGAAAAGATTTCTAACTTATTCAAGGGATACTATAATTCAAACATTGCCACTTATCCTTTAAAAAAAACCTAACTAAACTTAGAGACAGTTTGAATTATTTCCAGAAATCTAATGTCTTCTATCAGATTAACTGTAAGGATTGTCCGGGTTGTTACATCGGTCAAACGCCTCAAGAATTGAAAAATCGAATTTCAGGCCACAAAAGCGATGTCCGTAGCAACTTACATTCCACCGCACTCTTTCCTTGAAATGTGGTCACTCTTTTAATTTTGATGAAGTTAAAATTCTTCATGTTGAACAAATTATTTTAAATATTGCGTCTTAGAAATAAGTTATACTAATAAGCGTCCTAATTCCATCAATTATAGGAAGGACATCGAAAATTTAAACTGTATTTATACCGAACCACTTCGTTAACTTGAAATGTGCAAATCTTTCCTTCAATAACCCTTTTTTCAAACAGATAATATTTCAATTCTTGATAATTCATGACCTAAAGATCAAACAGTATATTCAATTTTTTCAATATCAAAACTGAAAAAAATTAAACAGGAATATACTGGTAATCAACAAATCCTAATTTACAGTAGTACTTTAATTAATTACGGCTTGGTAGTCTAGTGGAAAGAGGGTCTATGTCTAATTGGGCAGAGCTAGGTGCTATGCGACCGAATTCTGCTAAGGTCAGATATTTCTGGTGGCTGTAGTACAATTCCGAGTAACCATTCTCATATTGTGGAACAATTGACTGACTGTGCTGGGAACATACACAATTTGAATACTGAGAGAACTCCTGAAGTTATGACAAGCTCTGAGTTTATATACTCGTTGGGTTTTCACCACATGAAAAATTATTGACAAAACCGATTTTTACCAGCCTAAATCGATCAAATCACTCGTTGTATCATATTACAGCTAGCCCCAACCTTTCAGGGTATCAAGTGCCTCTGTGAGTTTAATCAGGATCAGGTAACTAACATTTTACATGTTTTGGCCACATTACCAAAATTTGCCGACAAAGAGGAAGAAGGCAACATGATTCCTTTCTTCGGTATATTGACAGTAAGAAACAGAAATATGCCAAGGATAGAAGTATATAGGAAACCTATAAGTGACGATAAATTCAGTTCACAGGAGACAATCATGTACTGTGAAATCAATCAGAAAATAGTTTCTGATTTTTTAACCAATCACGTCTGACCATTGGAACAAGGCTACTGTTTGCGATTGCAATATTTTTTCTTTTTCAGAATAAGTTTTATACGTTATGTAATTTTCTAACATATCACAAAAAAGAAACTAATATCTTTAAGGTTAACAGAATAGCCACATTATATTAATTAACCAAAGCATGTTTACCCAAAGTAAATTACTCCGGTAGATGCAGATTTATATACATACCTTATAATCGACGTTAAATTGTGAGGATAAACTGAAATTTTCTTTAATCGAATCAAGCAACTAAAGCGTTAAAGTCGCATTTCCTGTACCGGAACAACCAGTAAAATCATTAGGCATTATTCAATTCAATACGGAATCGTTTAAATCAAGTTTACTGGATAGAAAATGGATGAATTCCCAAACTTTAAATTATTTCAAACTAAAATCCATTGGACAAGTGAATGTATATTAGTTATTTGCGATAATTGTTTGTATCAAACGCTGCGCGACGATTTGAAAACCAACCGATGAAGCTGAAGCCGTAAGCAAATTCAATGTTTTACAGTGAACGGTCCCAAGTACTTTCTAAACAATAACGACTCACTGATTCTGTACAGCGAACAACGAGCAAAGCTCAGTAGTAAAACGTGTGCATGCTGAATATACGCCGCCGTCAGTCCGGTCTGTGTATTGTTTTATTTCGTCGATGTACGCAAAGAGGGCGCCCTCCACACAACTGTAATTAATGCATAATTTCCATCTTACCCTGTCCACTACGGTTCATTAGCGCAGAATAATGGTTATGCTTTACCATATCAATTAGCAGCTTGCAGTTGATTGCAGCGTATATCCATTGGTTGGAGCTTATAATCCGAACCAGTTATAAATAAGCCCAAACCCTCACTAATACCAGCATACGTTTAAGAGTATATAATTATTATTAGAACGATATTGGAGCAGAAAGGAACTTCATACTTTCATGAATAATGGTCTCCCTGGAATGGATTAAAAGCGTAGGAGTAGATGCTGCTCAAACGACGAGATATTAAACAAATTCTTTTCGCAATTACATTTAAGCGATTACGTGGAAATTTGCTAAAAGTACAGATATTGCAAGAAGGCTGGATCACAAAGTCATTTTTAAACCTACTCATGAACATACAGCATTTGCTGTAAGAATTTTTCTATTTAGAAAAGAAACTGAAGAAAGTAAATATTCCACAAGACTATGTTAAGGAATTCCCGTATTTAGGCGTATACATACCAAGTGGACCATTTCAA